>QVTG01000005.1:51522-126352 GCA_013305925.1 Geotrichum reessii
CAGGTTTCCCTTATCACATGTATTATTTCATGGAGAATTCGGCGCCATCGAATGCCTGAAACACCTAAAGCGCGCTGAGAACGCTAATTTTAAAGTCTCATAGAGACAAATGTTTTTGAATTCCATGTCTTCTTTGTATATCTTTGTTATTATTATTTAATTATGTAACTATGTGATGTAAGGACAATAAACAGATTATCTATCTATCTATAAAAGCCATTGAATTCAAAAAACATTTGTTTTTATAAGACTCTAAAATCAACTTTCTCAGCGCGTTTTAGATGTTTCAGGCATTCCATTACGCTGTATTTTTAATAAAATTAATGGATGTTCTAAGAGAAGCCTGGGATACATTTCACCTGCTGGATTAATAATGGAGATTGGCACGCAGTGAAACCTTAACAAGCTGCTCTTATCAAGCAAACCATCAACAAAAAAAGTTGCGGTAATGACTTTAAAAACTTGAATACTGGTTCAAAAACCTTTTTGGTATCAAGTAGAATTTTTGGATCAAGTTTCGGAGAGACTTTATTTAAAAATATATACTTCATAGGATGCAGAGGGGAGTCCTCAAGAACGTGTTCAACTGTTTCTAGTTGTCTACATTTAATACACAAAGAAAACTATAAATGATTATTAATTCGATCTATAAAAACTTGTAACGCATCCCTCTTTTTTTTTCTCTAACTTACTCCATAACCAGACTCTAGTCAATGCATAATACAATTCAAATTTTTATACAATGAAACCCTTTTTTTCATATATAAAAGCAATATTGATATTCATTAATCAAAATATGTACATGATAACTCTGCAAATAAAAAATACCAAAGAACATTGCACTTACTGTTTAATTTCACTTATTCTATTATCATTTTTTGCATTGATTGACGCCTAAATGGCACAAGTTTTGTTTGATAATATATTCACCCTAACCCTGATATAATATCAACGCAAAAAACCTTTCTAGTTTTAACGACTTGTCTTCCAACCATCTGTTCCAGTTAAATTGTAATTTGACAGTTACTTGCCAACGGCTCCTCCTCATAGTGTCATTTAAACATTCCTTTGCCAAACGAAAAATTTTCATTATCACACATCAACTATGACTCCTGCATCTACATCCACGACAACGAGTGTTGTGACGCCGGCGATAGTCCCTGCCAATACAATCCCCGTGAACATAGTGCCCCCCGCGGTCACGGTGCCTGTGCCTGTACCGCCGCTCATGGGAGCCACAAACGGCGGGTCGGCAGACTTGCAGAGTTACATCTACGATGCTGGGTTTGTACACGCGGCCTGGGCCGACACTTTGCTGGAGATAGACACGCCTAGTGCGCCCGAACCGCGACAGACGTTCCGGCTGCACGCGCTTTTCCTGTCGCGCTCGCCTGTACTCTATCAGCTTCTTACCGCTGCGGCGCCAGATAAAGTGGCAGAAGGCGATGGCGGGTTCCCGCTGCGTCGGATAGTACTGCGCACGGACGACGCTAATCTTGGACCTGTTGGTTGCACGATGGTAATAGCCACTCTGTACGGCCGCAGCCTTGACCTGAGGTGGGTTGGAATAGAAGTTGTACGTAGTGTGATTGCGTGTGGCGTGCTGCTGGGACTTGACGGTGTTGCGCGCGCTGGGGTCAAATTCCTTCTCAATAGTGTTGTATCTGGCGGCGCAGAAGGTCTGGACCATCTAGAACAGGTTTTGCAGTTTGCGCTTTCGCGTGGCAGCAGCGGCGACGTGACAGATACTAATGACAAAAATCATGATGAGAATAATGACAATACTTTGCATAATAACGACAGCATCGACATTGACTACGCCGGACCATACCCACTCTACACGAAGGGATTTTTAAAATATGTGATTGATTTTCTTGTGACTAGCGTCGACGCTGGTTCACGTTTAAATGACCTGATCTACTCTCTGCCATACGCAGTGGTCAAATACATTTGCGAACATGCAGCTTTACGTGTGGGCGCAGGGGGTCATTTAGCTCGCCACAAGTTTGTTGGTCTTGTGGCAGCAACTCGTCGCAAGAAAGTTGATGACGGTTACGAGGAAAACGCTGTCATTGCGTTTGACAATGGCAAGAGTAGAGTTGTATTGGTTCGGAAACCCATCAAGAAGAAGAAATAGCCCAGTTTTTGTATATATATTTGACATGAAATTAGCTATATGAAGGTCATAAATCTATACAAAACTTGCAGTTAATAGAGAGTTTTGTTATAGCACCATTATTTTCATTCTTAATATCACGATTACTATCGTTATTGCTATCATTATTATCAATATAACTGATTTGTAAATAGAGCTAAATGTAGTGTCTTCAACTTTATCCAAATATGCGATTGAAAAGGTCTCGACTTGCAGCTTTTTGTAAAAAACTCTCATTTCGATGAAGATTGACATGGGTGCTATTTCTCACTGCATCATGATTATTACTTTGTTTCTCATTCTCTTCCAGCTTATCTTGTTGTTTCTGATGTTTCAACGAAGAGGTAGGGTTAATCCCAAATCGTTTTAACAACAACGGATTGAAAACGTAAGGTCGCACTTCACGCGCAGGCTCTGTACTATCAAGTTTGGTGTCATTCCGCATGTCGGAATTAGCTGTCGAAGATGAGGTGGCAGTATGAAACCGGTTAGCAAGCTCTTCAGAAAGCTGCGAAAGAAATTGGTACTCAGGTCGATTGGTATCAACAAGCGGCGCGCTACCCCGGTCCATGGGGGAGAAGTGGTCTACGGATTTGACATCCTTAGTATCAGCCTCTAGCTTTTGAGAGTTGGTGCTGGTTAGAGTAGTAACCGCGCTATCACCAGTAGTGTAAACAACAAGATCAGTATCTGCCCTTACAAATATGATTGTATCAGTACCAGCTTTGGTAATTTCATTCTTGAAATTTAACGCTGCTGTTGATGCGGTACGCTGGCTTTTGCCCACAAATTTGATTTGTTCAGTTGTACTCCCTGGTTTTTTAATGCTGGTATTGCCGCTAGTTATAAACGTACCAAGAGTTCTCAATTTTTTGGGTCTCACTAAATAATTATCTTCGTCGTCCTCGCTATGTGATGATATACTTAGCTTTAGACGTTTTTTATCTGTAGCTCTCGGCAACGGTCGTTTTTTGAGCGCGCCCATGGTGGTCATGCTATTCTTTACACCAGATGTAGCTATAATTGAACTATTATCAATCATAACTCCGTAACCCAGTCCGCGCGGACCAGCATCAAACCGGGCAAGAAAAAATTTTGTCACAAGCGGGTCATTGTTTGTGTTTGATGACGAGTCAGCCCCGGTCAGCATCTGCTTGAGATGGTTTCCCCGCACCGGCACAAGTTCCCGGCGTCGCTCGAATTCAGCAATATCTTCAGTATCCATTAGATCCTCCAAGCATGTACCCTTTTTTTGCTGGTCAAAACCGGCGCTATTGTTCCCTCGAGCAGCTTTATTAGTCCGGCTAGACCGAAAAGTGCCTGGCATCCAACCGCCGCTGCTGCCATTATGACCGGTGTAGTACTCATCATTAAACACAATGTTGTCTATAGTTGAAGAACGATATAGCAGTTCTAAAGCCTCACCGTCGCCGTGGTTTTGGTTTTTGGTTCTGTCGTTGCTACGCGTAGTTCGGGTGTAGATTCGGCCATTGTTGAAAACATCAGCATCACGTTCACTGCCTAATCGGCTGGTTGAGCTGGTTGTTACTGGTGTGCCATAGACCATTGATCACAATAGTATTTTGATCACTGTTGAATGCTGAACAATTAAAAAAAAAAAAAAAAGTGTAAACATAGTATATGTACAAGATACATAACTACCATAAAAAAATAAAAAAAAATTCAATAATTAGTACATATATCTTAAGATTTAAAAGCTATTAGAATCAGTCATAAGTAGTAAAAATTGACTGAGAGAAATTGCAAAAATTTCTCAAAACCTTTTTTTGCAACCATCAAAGTAGCCAATCACAAATGTCAAAACACTTGACTGTCAATGGTTATGCCTCTTTTTTTTTTCTTTATTTCCATAACAAAATCCACTTGAAATAATTCAAGTCAAACTCACATTCAGATCAATGCAAAAAAAAAAAAAATAATATACACAGGTTTAATAAACAAACTTTTCTCATCAAATGCTATTACATTATACAAAAACATATATAATTAAAAAAAATAAAAAAAAAACCCTTTATTCAAATTTTTTATTCTTTTTTTTTATTTTGTACTTTGCTGTTGTTACCATATCTTGCGCGCTGCATTAAATAATTTAACGGGTGGCGAAAGCTCTGGTGACAACACGCTTGAGGTTCAGCTCAGCCTTTCTGAGGTCATCAGCAGAGGCATCCTTGATCTCAAGGGCAGAGAGGGCCTCAGAAAGGGCAGCCTCGATTCTGTCCTTACCACCACGCTTAACCTTAGAAGTGACGGTGGGATCAGAGACGGTAGCCTCGATCTGGGAAATGTAAGACTCGAGGTGCTGCTTGGCCTCGTGGCGCTTGGAGAAAGCCTCATCAGCGGCCTTGAAGTTCTCGGCATCGTTGATCATCTTCTCAATGTCAGCAGAGTTAAGACGGCCGACGGAGTTAGAGATGGTAATGTTAGCGGACTTGCCAGTAGACTTCTCAACGGCAGTGACCTTGAGAATACCGTTGGCATCGACCTCGAAGATGGCCTCAAGAACGGGCTCACCAGCCTTCAAAGGAGGGATACCGTTAAGGTCGAACTCACCGAGAAGAGTGTTCTCAGCACAGTTGACACGCTCACCCTGGTAGACGGGGAACTTGACGGTGGTCTGGTGGTCAGCAACAGTGGTGAAAGTTCTTCTCTTAAGAGTGGGAACAGTAGTGTTACGGGGAACAACAGGAGCGAAAACGTTACCCTCCATGGCAACACCAAGAGAAAGGGGAACGACATCGAGCAGAAGAAGGTCCTGAGCCTCCTCAGAAGTGGCCTGGTTGGTCAAAAGAGCACCCTGGACGGCAGCACCGTAAGCAACAGCCTCATCGGGGTTGATGGACTTCTCGAGCTGCTTACCGTCAAAGAAGTCGGAAAGGAGCTTCTGAATCTTGGGGATACGGGTAGAACCACCGACAAGGACAACCTCGTCGACCTTAGACTTCTCAATCTTGGCATCCTTAAGAACCTGCTCAACAGGAGTGAGGGTAGACTTGAAGAGAGCAGAGTTGATCTCCTCGAAACGGGCACGGGTGATGTTGATAGAGAAGTCCTCACCCTGGGCAAGAGAGTCGATCTCAGCAGTGGTCTGAGAAACGGAAGAGAGAGATCTCTTGGCACGCTCAGCAGCGGTTCTGAGTCTTCTGAGAGCACGGGGGTCCTCAGAAATGTCAACACCAGTCTTCTTCTTGAAGTCAGCCTTGAAGAACTCAAGGAGGTTGGTGTCGAAATCCTGACCACCCAAATGGGTATCACCAGCAGTGGCCTTGACGTTGAAGACACCACCCTGGATAGAAAGGAGGGAAACATCAAAAGTACCACCACCAAGATCGAAAATAAGAACGTGCTTCTCCTCCTCAGTCTTACCGGCACCAAGACCGTAAGCAATAGCAGCGGCAGTAGGCTCGTTGATGATACGGAGGACGTTAAGACCAGCAATGGCACCAGCGTCCTTGGTAGCCTGACGCTGAGCGTCATTGAAGTAGGCGGGAACGGTGATGACAGCCTTCTCGACCTTCTTGCCAATCTTGGCCTCAGCGATCTCCTTCATCTTGGTAAGAACCATGGAAGAGATCTCCTGGGGAGAGAAGGTCTTGGTCTCGTTGAGGTAAGAAACCTCAATAAGGGGAGAACCGTTGGAGTCAATGACCTTGAAGGGCCAGGTCTTGATATCCTTCTGGACGGACTCGTCGTCGAAACGTCTACCGATCAAACGCTTAGCGTCGAAAACAGTGTTCTTGGGGTTAAGAGCAGCCTGGTTCTTAGCAGCATCACCAATCAATCTCTCCTTCTCAGAGAAAGCAACGAAGGAGGGGGTAACACGGTTACCTTGCTCGTTGGCAATAATCTCAACGGCGCTATCGTAAGTAGCAACACAAGAGTAGGTAGTACCCAAATCGATACCAATGGCACCAGGGAAAGTTCCGTCACCAGCTGTAGACATTTTTGTAAATATTTGATGAGAAGTGGAGATAAAGGGTGAAGAGTTTCTTGAGAGAAGAAAAGGGAAAAAAAGAGAGGAAGAAGAAGAGAAAAAAAATTTTCACCACAAAAAAATTTAAAAAAATTTTTATTTTCAAAAAATTTGCCTTGGGACGTTGAAAAAAAAGCTTAAAACGATAGATGACAGGATTGATAAGTATGGTGACAAATGTCAGGGCTGAAATCTACGCGCGGGATGAAAAATATGGGGTTTGGGACTTCTTCATTGGGAAATTACATGGTAAAGCTGTCATGTGATACTCACGTGATAGTATGTCAGCCGCAGGTAGCAAAAAAAAACTTTAAAAACAGACATCAAATTAGGCGTCACATACTTTGATTTCAACCAGTAATATATAGAATGTTTACATGAGGACAAGTCTGTTTATCATAAAAAAATGATATAAATGTAGAGATGAACAGTGATTTAATTTTTTTCAACAATAAATATAGTTATTGACGGGTTATCAGGTTCAGACTTGGTGAGCTTGTGAGAAAATGATGTATTGGTTTCTATTCTGTGTTCAAAGTGAACGAACAAAAAAATCAACGATACAATTCATCTTGACAGGTTTAATTTTATATCAGTGAAAAAATATATTAACTTAATTTATTTATTTATTTTCTTTTTTTTTATTTTTATTTTATTTTATTTTGAAACAAAAGCCATGAAAGATTTAACATTTTTAAAAAGCTTTTAGCCAAAATCACCAAAGCGTAATGACATTCTAAAGTCTCATGAAGACAAATATTTTTAAATCAAAGTCTTGTTAGTATATTGTTGTTATTATAATTTTAATTATACAACTATATCATATAAAAATAATAAACAGGATTTTCATCTAGTTGAGAAAGCTCTTCAAGCCTAAAGTTATAAAAACTATTATTGTGTTACAAATCTGGGGTGAATCGTTCTTTCGAAAATATGATACGGCTGAATATCAGTCACGTTTAAAACATAGGTTTTATAGTAATAATAATAATAATAATAATAATAAATAATAATAATAATAATAATAATAATAATAATAATAATAATAATAATAAATAATAATAATAATAATAATAAAAAATAATAATAATAATAATAATAATATAATGATAATGATAATAATAATATAATAATAATATAATAATAATATAATAATAATAATAATAATAATAATAATAATAATAATAATAATAATAATAATAATGAACAATTAAATTGAATTAACTACTTAAAAGAATATGTGATGATTTTGTTATTTTCAGGCTCACATTCTATCCATATAAAAAACTAGGACTATGAATCAATAGGTATGAATATCTGTGCATGCAAGTATAGCACTAATATCCATCTTAATGCTAAACAGTTAACCCCTAAATAACTTTCATTACGAGTAATTGCATTAATATCAAATCAATCATAAAAAAAAGTTCAAATAAGTTTAAAATCCTTTTAGGCCTTTGTCTTAGAGAATAGTTTTATCATATCTCCAGACTTAAGGTACGTAGGTATAAGCTCATTTAACAATAAATAAACAAACAACTAAGCATAACTAAGCTCGTCAAACTAGTTCTGTTACAATGATTCTTGCTAGTATTTCTTCAAATATCTTTAAGAAATCTCGTTCAATTTACACAATCTACATTTCAAATATAAACGATAATAATCAATAATAACCAATGGTAGTTGGGTTTGTTAAACCATCTCCGTTACAAACTGACTAATTGAAGAAAAATTTTTTTTTTTAAATGAATAAAAAAACCGTGCTGTTTTCGGAAAAACCGAAAAAAAAATTGACAAAGGTTACATGTAGAAAGCACATTGGAAATAATCCGTAGACGCCTGATCCTCTGCAGCCCCGGAAGTTTCCCAAAATGTTTTTTTTTTTTGAAAAAAAACGAAAAGTTCAATAAGTCCACAGCCTACTTTTTGTTATCGAAAACTGTTATTTTTTTTTTTTTTACATGTCCTGTTCAATCAAGTACAAACATTAAAGCAATGCAAACAAATCATAAACAGCGAGAGCCTTTTAATTAACAGCCCCGGTGAGCAACCTAATCGTATGACTTTACTGTTATTTCTACCACGGAACTAGGAATAAAAGAAAGAGTTGAGGTTGTACAAAAGTTACAGTTTAATGAACTTGAAACCTTCTAACGTTAGTAACACTGCAACCCAAGAATTCATCCTGAAAATTCGCTCTTTTGAATACGAATGGGTTGCACTTATTGATTCATCTGTACTGCCGGTTTAATAATACTATCAAACACTAATTATAAACTCCTATTGTAAAATTTGTGACTGCTCAACTTTTGTCGTTAGAAATGGAGAAAACAAGAATCATACTTTTTTTTTTTTTGCCAATACAATTAGCTACATTATGTACGTACGTTGCAATACCTACAGCTGATGTCGGGACACATTGACCCCTTCAATTGCAGCATCATTCACAAACCACAACACACTCTTGTGCGCCAGAACATTGACTTGTGCTGAAGGCAAAGTTACATCATGGTCGTCAAAAATGCGCTTCAAAATCTCTGCCTTTCCAGCTCCCTCTGCGACAAAAGCAATCTGACTAGCACCCTGCAAGACCGGCTTGGTCAGTGTGATGCGCCGGGGAGGCGGCTTGGGCGAATCCTCGATTGCGGCAACCGTCAATTTTTTCTCATTCAAAAGCGCGTGACCGGGGAAAAGAGAGCAGGTATGACCATCGGGACCGCAGCCAAGAAGAACTAAGTCAAATTTGGGAACTGTACGTGAGGTAGTGTTCGTCTTGTCAACAAAAACCGACACTGTGTTGAGGTTATTGTCCAGTACTTCAGCGTAGTGGCTAGCCACCTTTTCTGAGGTCGCACCAGCAGCGATCAGTTCCGCACTGATTGTAAAGACGCGCGGCTGTACTGGAAGATAGTCCAAAAGCTCGCGCTTAGTTAGTCCATAGTTTGAATCCTCATGGTCGAGAGGGACAATGCGCTCATCAGCAAAGAAAATCGTCCACTTGGCCCAATTGATCTCCGGGTGATCCAACAGACCCTTTCGGAGCACACTAACAAGGGAACCACCAGACAAGGCAATACTAAAGTCGCCGTGCGCCTTAATGGCCTCATTTTGCTGCTTAATTACCGTTGTAGCAACAGCCTTGGCTACATCAGCGGAATCAGCGTAAGAATAAACAGTGGGAAAAGGCATGATTTCAGAAGATAAATTCAATTGGATAAAATAAAATTAGCAGGAAACAAAGTGAGAGAAAGGAAAAAGGAACCCAACTGGGAGGCGCCTTTGTATTTATAGTTGACATTGTTTTTTTTGTTAAAATATCGGTGACGTTTTACGACTTGACGGTGTGTCACTTTGGTGAGCAAAAAACGTCTCGGAAAAAAAAAGGCCCCTAACCCTACTGGTGGGATGATTTTCAGGCCAAGTGGGGTCACAAAAAAGCTTTAAAAAACAAAGTCTAAAAGCTAAAAGCTAAGTGTTATTTTTATTTAAAAATGAGTGTCAACAATCTAAGAAAGTAAATGACACAGGTTTAGGTCAATAATAGCCAGTTACCATAAACTAAGACTGTAACCTTTTTGCTTTATTTTGTATTTATCATGTCTTTTATATAATCCATTCACAAATTGACAGTCCAAATAAAAGATTTCACACTTGTTGCACAGAAACAAAATAGTCATTTGCGACTACATGTTTTACAAGAAGTACAAATATTTTTCTTTTTCCGTTCAAAAGTTGATTTTTTCCTGAGATAAATTAAAAATAATTATTTTTTCTTAGTTTTAATACAAAATAACGACATCAATTCTTTTTTTTTTATTCAAGTTATTTGGCTTATGAAGATCGTGGAGACACTATAACGGAGATTCAAAAAAAATAATTATTATTGGATATGATTGTTATATATCATGATCACAACTATTGATACTTTATAGTTTTCACTTTGTTATTCAATTTACAACTATTTTTCATTTTATTGTTGTATATTTACAATCCGAGGTGGTTTCGCAATATGTATTCTAAGCATCCTAACTTTTGTGTTAAGGCTTAATGGATAATACATTCTCCGTGAGTCCTCTTATGTTATACTGTCCTTTTTATATCAATTAGTACATTAAAAAATTTTAGAGTTTTAACTATTTCCGTTTTGTTTCAGTGAGTTGTTCTAGGCACATCCATATGTAGAACAATGATGTTCCTGGGTTCTAATCAACAGGTTTTTGATGTACGTGTATTAAGACCGGATTAACTCATACAACTAAATAATGATGTCTAATATTATCGGAGCGTTACTTTTTATTTATTATTATTATTATTTTTTTTTTTTAGTTTATTAGTTTTATATATATAATATATTTTATTTATCAAGAATAGTATATATGTCATATTAAATGAATATATACGTATAATCATATGAAGTTATTCCCAGACACGTGTAGTTGCATAAGTTGTGAACGCTAAATAAACGCGAAATAAATTCCAACGCATTCACCATAACGTAATAAATATGTAACATAACTCTAAGTGTATGACATAATGAATTACATAAATTTGTTTTTTTATTTCAGTTTTTTTTCAAAAAAAAATTTTCTTTTTATTTTTTCTTACTCCCTTTACAAATTCCAACGTTTTTAAAAATAAATTTCAAAACGCGTCATCGTCGTGACTTTTTTTTTTTCTTCTCCCTTAAACGCGACTTCCACCCTTCTAATAGCTACTCAAAGTAACCCCGTATTTTGAAAAAAAAGCGGTTTATTTTGCAATAATCATTATCAAAGGCTTACATTTATATGTCTTAATATATCCCACACATTTACACATACATTGCCCATGGACAATTACGACTATTTAGAACCAAGTATGTTTTTTTTTTTTTTTTTTTTTTTTTTTTTTCCAATTTCTGCTTTCGGGTTCATGTCTCTAACACTTCTCTCTAGACTTCAATCCGAAGACTCTAAAGGTGCCAGAGCTGCGCCGTATTTTTGTTTTCCATTCTGTCAATTTTCCTTCGTCGGCGAAAAAGTCAGATTTGATTGAAATCTTTAATCGTGAAATTGCGACCCGTGCTGTGCAGCTAAAGGCTGAGTTTGTCAACGTCGCGCCTGAAGGTAAGGATATCATCAAGGTACCGGCTGCGGGGTCTACGCAGCGCGCATCAAAACAGAACCTGCAAGGCGCGTCACCAAACAAACTTGTAAAGGAGGCTAATGGCAAGACCACTCCCTCGCCGTCCGCCAAATCACAAAAAATCAGATCCCGCGCAGTAAGAAATTCAAGCTCGTTTGTAGCCACAGCAGAATCTGAGGACGTGGAGTTTTCAGAATACATTCACGAGGAAAAGGTTTCAATTGAAAGCACTGTTGTTATTATTGCCGATTCTGAAGATGAAGAAAATACTCCTGAGGCTGACAATAAGAAACGGTCTTTAGATGATGAAAGCGCTGAACCTCTTCGTAAAAAACAGGAATTAGAGGGCGACGTTGAAAAGCAACCGGAGCAAATTGTCAATAGTGACAGTACAACTTTCACGTCTACCCAGCAAGAGCCTTTTCAGCAAGAGCCTCCTCAGACCCCCACAAAGCATCAGGTTGATAGCTTTCATACTCCTGATACCAGCTTTAAGCAGGGAAATAGCAATAGTATCAGCAAAAACCAGCAGATTTCCACTGGTACTGGTGCGGGAAGACGGATCAAGGTCAGAGAGCCATCAATGTCGCCTGTTGCTGCTGTTAAGAAGGAATCCGTTTTGGCTAAGTCACCTGATTCTCCAGTGAATATTAAAACTGAGGACAGCAACTCTTTAGAGGCCGTGGCTACCAGCGATAGCGAAGAGGTAGAAACTGAACTCTCTTCTAATGAAAACGAACCTTCTGTTGAAATTAAACAAGAAAGTGTGGTCCAGAAAAATGACAATACAGAAGCAGCGTCTGTGATTGGTCAGATGTTGGAAGGTGTCCTTCTCACTTTGGTGGTCATTTCGCTTGCGTTTACTGCGCGATGGTTTGCTGCTGAGCAGTTTAAGGCTGGCTACTGCGGTGTTACTGAGTCACCTAGTATCATTCAACAATGGTACTACAATCCACCACAAGTGTGGCAGGATTACGTTACAAAGGACTACATTCTTGGCCGTACCCAACAGTTCATTGACGAGATCAGACCGAGGTGCATTGAGTGTCCCGAGCATGCTATCTGTTCTGATGGCTTCCACAGCGAGTGTGAGCCCGGTTATTTCAAGGTCGAGAGCATCTTGTCTGTTGGCGGCTACTTGCCTGTCCCTCCTTACTGCAAACTTGATACTAGCCGCGAAGATCGCTACAGAAAGTTAAAGCAAAAGGCGCTTGAAATTTTAAGAGAACGCAATGGCCGCGCCGTCTGTGGTACTAATATTGATCCTAAAATTAGAATCTCGGAACTGCGCAGGGTATTATTTGATGTTCAAAAAGTAAGCTACTTTAAAATTCGTGCTTAACAAACTCACTGATCTAACAAAAAAAAAAAATAGGACACTATCAACGAAGCTGATTTTGAAGATCTCTGGAATAACATTCTTACGGATATTGAGAACGAATCTGACATTACTGTAAGTTCTTTCAATACAGAAAAAAAAAGGTTTAATATTTACTAATTTTAGTTTAGATACATTACAGTCAGCCGTCTCTCCGAGACAGGGCCGGCTCTGGTAAAAACCGAGAAAATTCAGACTCTGGTACCATCACGCCGCGTGCGGTCTTTGTACAATCCACCTCGGAGTCCAAGCTCACAGCCGCGTGCCAAGTACACCGAACCGTTGCCGCCGGGTTGGCAAGATACGGTTTCCAGCTTAAATGCCTACTAGTATTTGTGATGCTATTCCGCGTTTTGTACACGGTATTAACGATTCGGGCCCGTCGCCATGCGCGATTGGAGCGCTTTGCTGACCATGTTGTCGAGCGCCTGCGTCAGCAGATTTTTGAAGCTGAGGACGACTTGCGCGGGCTGACGATGCGGGGAGTCGAGGTGTCGCGTGCCAAGCGCGAATTCTTTGAGCGGTTTGACGTGCCACTGCCTGCAGCCGGCGAGGCTGTGCTTGTTGACAAGGAGTCTGTTTCCCTGCGTAATGACCTGGAAGCGGTGTGGAAGATGGTTGCCAAGCTAGTTGAGAACAGCGATTTGGTAGACGTGAAACAAGCTATCATATATGGTGAAATCATGCGTGTATGGGAGTATGTTGGCAGCACCAGCCACTGAAAAGAATCCAAAAGGATCTTTTTGTTTCAAAAGGTTATAATGTATGACAACAAGACATAGAACAATAAGTAATTATACGAATCATAATAATAATAAAAAAAAATACATGTGTGATAGTTTTACTTCTAAAAAAAAACAAGCGTCAACTTGATTGTTAGATGCGTGTTTTAAACACTATGAACTCTGCCACCACAAGTACTATTATTGAAGTATATGCTCATTTCAATTGGTTCTAAAAGATTAGATTATAAAATCTAGTTTTTTTTATAACTGTTGTATATATAAATGGATTTTTTTTATATGTTTAAAACTTGTAAACAAACCGTTTGTTCATACAGTAGACCTTGTTCAAATTAAAAGCCCCCCCCAAAAAAAAAGCGAACTGGAAAACGAGTAGTAATATATATAATAGATATTTTTTGGGTTTTAAGGCAGAGTTTAATATTTATCTCACTTGTACTTTTAACAGGATATATTTTACCAAAAAAAAAAAAGTATATACACGTATATATTATTTTGGTAACCACAAAGACAAGCTAACGGTTCATATTGATTGAAACCTCCACACAACTAAATAAAATATTCTATCTTTATATTTTAAAACTAATTTTTTTTTTAAATTATTTTTAATTCATTATTGAAAAATTTGGAGTTTGTTAATGGGATATGAAAACTAAGAAATTGATCGTATACTTTTTTTTTGTTAACAAAAAAAAGAAGCTTTAATTATTTGGCCGTACTACAATATATTCTTTGAAAATAAATTAAAACAATCAATGAATTTTGACAAAAAATGATTTTTCTTTTAAAAAAAAGGTTGAATGTATATATATTTCTTCAACATCTTTTTTTTTTTTTTTTTTTCATTCAGGGTTTCTTCGAAATATAAGACATATTAACTTTCCAAGTTGAAACTGTAAAACCTACAATTCTTGATGAAAGATAATTAGTGATTATGAATAAAATACAAATACAAATACAATTATATATATATATATATATATAAACGGCAAAACCGTTTTGTCAACTTAACTTATTTTTGAGTAACAAGGGGCATCAACAAGATTTTCAAAAAAAAAAAACTGCACCATTAAACCAAAAACTAAATAATCGCTATCAAAGCCTGGGTTTCGAGACCAACGATCTGTTTCAGTACAATCAAGCTGTCTTTTACGAAAGCTAAGAATTCGGAACTACAATAACCCCCCTCCCCCCTTCTTCTAGAAATCAGATATAGAATGCTTTTATTTTTTATCAAGTTTTATGAGCAAGAGGAAGCTAATTATTCTGTAAGATCAAAAAAAAAATTACTTTTAAATACTTTAAGCGTTCTCAGAGAATGGACTTTAAAATGTCAACTTGTCGTATACATTAAACATAACTTGAATGCTTTTAATTACGTTATAATTTGTGACACAGCTTTTTTTTTTTTTTTTTTTTTTTTTTTTTTTTTTTTACCATTTAGCTGACCAAAAGAAATCAAACGTTTTGTTTGATATGGTTTGATTTCAAAAGACCTATTTCTGAACAATGCTAGAGTGAACCCAATTGACTGACAAGTCTAACTAAGCAAAAGGTAATTTTCAATTTTTTGTGTCAATTACTTGTTAACCTTTGTGAAATCAGTGTTGGATCCTTTTTTTCTCCCCTCCTCTTCTCTAGATAATAAATTAAAGAAGTTGTAAATTATTTTGTTGATTATCATTGGTAAATGAAATTTACTATTAGTTTATTTGACGCATAATGTTCTAATCTTGAAATTTTTTCTTTTTTTCTGTATTATATATATTGTGGAAAAAATAAAAGTTGTCTTATTTAATATTTTCCTTGAAAGCAATCAGTAGATACTTCCATAAATTTAAAAGGTCGAAAAGGGCGTAGTGGAAGCACAAGTAGTCAAAATATATATAAATATAGGATAGTTGTAGTAAGTTAATGATTCGTCAAAAAAAAAAATAAAAAGAAACAATACAAAAAAAAAAAGAGGTTGACGGGATTTTGAAAGAGTTGATAATATTTCCAATATTTTGATTTGATTTTTGTTTACTTCTTCTCGATTTTGGCCTCAAGAGACTTGACATGGGCTTCCAGACGCTTGACAGCGTTACCCAGTTCGACCACATCGCCAACTACAACGGTGTTAGCAGTCCGGTACTCGTCAACAAGGTAACTGTATGCCGCAAAACCAGTCAAAACAGTACCAGTCAGAAAACCAACAAAACTAAAACAAAAAAAAAAAAAACACTCAATTAGTAAAACCAAGTAAATGAATTGCAACTTGACGTGAAAAAAAAAGAGTAATTCATATATATATATATATATATAAAAGTAGTTGATGACTTACCCGCCTCTGAAAGCACCAATCTTTTTAGGCTTGACCGCAAGGGGTGTCACGACAGCGGACGCAGCAGGGGTAGCAGCAGCAGGGGCAGCGGTAGAAGCGTATCTTCGAAAAATCATTGTGAACCTAAACGTGTATAAATAGAATGATACTGTGCCAGTGGTGACTGATAGTTTGGTTTTATTGTTTCAATAATAGAAAAAAAGGAAGTAGTGAGAAAAAGAAAAAAACCTACAATGGATTTGAAAAATGGAAAACAGGTTTTAGTTGTTTTAATTGGGTGATTATTAGGGTTAGGTTATACGCTCCTTCTCAATTAGCGATAGGTCTTTTGATGACAAGATACAGCTAGAACACACGCAAAATGAGTCAAATAATGATACTGGTAATAATAACAATGATAAAAATATCACTCAAAAAAAACTATACCATACAATCTATAGTAGTTTTATTGACCAGAACTAAAAAAAACCTTTTTTTTTTTTTTTTCAGCAGCTGCCTCCTCTTAGGGCTAAAACCAGATGAAGCACAGCTCCAGGTCCAATGTTGTACTCCTTAATGCTCTTGTCATCATCCATCTGCTTACCGTCCCAAATCAACTTTTGCTGTTGTGGTGGAATACCCTCCTTTGACTGAACAAGTTCCTTGATATCAGCGGGCTTTATCAATTGGATGTTAGCACAGTCATTGATTATCCAAAAAAAAATGAAAAAATAAAATAAAACTCACAGTATCGGTTTCTTGCACATCTAGTTTAATCTATTTGGTCGAATCTGTGAGTTAGCACCGGCTCCTGTTTTACGGTGATAAACACTTTTCATACCGTTTTGCCAGTAAGAGACTATACAACCAAGTTTTTTTTCACCCCCGCCATGAGTTAGTAAAAAAAACATCCTTTGAAATCTTTATAAACAGCCAGTTCATAGAGTAACTAAAAAAAAAAAAACCTTACCTTAAGACTGATTTGCATTGTGAAAGAATGGGTTCAGTTAAAAGACAATGTGTGTTGGTGATTTGTAACAAGAAAAAGGAGTAGGAGGGGAAACCATGTCATATTGTACCATATACATCTTATGCCCTTGCCCCAACCATGATAAAAATAAACTTAGATTTTAGAACTTAGGCTTTGTAAATTACAAAAAAATATAATAATAATTTAATAAATGGTATGAAAAATAAAAATTGACAAAAAAAAAAAATAGAATATATATAAGAATTGGGGCTGTGTGGTCGAGTTAGTTGAGGTCTCCTCAACGCCGAAACGAAGAGGCCTTGCGGCTCATGAGAGAATTCTGGCCTTCCCAAATTTCCGCGCCTACGGGTACAAACGCGTTACAAATTGCCCCAGACCCAGGTAAACCTGGTGTCTTCTCAGTATGTAATTACAATAGACACCTAAATAAACAAGATAGTAATAATAGAATATATATAAAGAAAAATTAACTAGAAAAACGAGAAGGCGGTGCTCCAGGAAGACCAGGGGGCGGACCAGCGCTTTTTCCCGAAGGAGGGGGAGGAGGAGGCCGACCGCCAGGTGGACCACTACGCCCAACACCAGGAGGAGGAGGGCGAAGCGGCTGGCTTATACCAGGAGGAGGAAGCGTAGAACCCTGAGGCGCAGAACCCTGAAGCCCACTTCCAGGCAACCCAGGCGGACCCTGGAACCCAGGAGGCTGCTGAGAAAACCCAGAAAAGGGTGGAGGTTGATTGAAGGTAGGTGGCGGAGCTGGCATCCCCTGGTAAAAACCCTGGTGGGATTGCTGGGGTAGCTGCTGTGGTTGATGGTGTTGTTGTGGTTGATGTTGCTGTTGTGGTTGTTGATGCTGCTGATGTTGTTGTTGCTGCTGATAGTTGTCAAATCTCCGACCTCCATTGTTATTATTGTAACCACCATTGCGATTGTGCCGGTCATTATCATATCTGTTATGATTGGGTCTGTCATAATTATCATTGCTGTTATAGCGATCGTTGTTGTCACCGTAGCGGCCATTGTTATTATTGTTGGAGTACCTGTCGTTGCCATACCGATCATTGTTGTTATAGCGATCATTTCCATTATCATGGTCACGTCTCTTCCATGGCACTTGCCCATTGTTGGAGCGCTGCTGCCACGGCGCAGGTCCACCACGCGGTCCACTGTTATTGTTGGCGCCACTTTCAATCATTTGAACATCTCTGCCACTTCTATTGCCACCTGAACTACCTGTGCCAAGCTCCAGCATTAGTTGCTCGTACTCTCTATCAGCGCTTGAGGCATTACTGATTTGATGCACATTGTTAGGCCTGTAAGAGTTGCCATAGCCGGCGCTGGGACGGTCCTTACAATCGCGAGCAAAATGGCCTTGATTGCCACAGATCCGACACACAACACTAGCCGTAAAGTTCTTTTGACGGTTAGGGCAGTCATATCGTCGGTGACCCATTTCTCCGCACGTAGAGCAAACAGTGCCTTCATCGTCACGAAGCGTACCGTTCAACGCAGCTAGCTCACGCAGCTGTCCACGCTTCAGCTCATTCTGCTCTTCGGGCGTGGACGCGGCGGTTTCAATAACCTTATTGACAAGCTCAATTGCCTTTTGAATCTTACTCTCGTCATCTGCAATAATTAAACAATGCAGATCATCATCCATACTGTTCTGGTGACCAACATCCGTGCGGCCCTTGCCTTCTTTCACAGAGCCTTTGCCTCTGATTGCGATTTTCGCCCCCGATTCAGTTTCCATCTTTTTCAGCGTGTTGCCACGAGGTCCAATTAAAAGCCCGATAAAGTTAATTTCCGGGTAGTCATTAACGGGGATGTAAATCTTTTCTTGTGTTTTCTGCGGTTTTCGGTAGTCCACGGGCGCTTTGTAGTTGGGAATTGTTTTTATCGCCTCCTCAACGAGCCGGTGTCGCTCATCCTCTAGTCGTTTCCGATATCGCACATCCCTCGTGTTGGTACGTTTACCGTTCGAGTCGTACTGCGGTGGCGGTGAGGGTGATCGCTCTGATTCTCTAGGTACCACATCATTCAGCCACAGTTTTTGAGTGATCTCTTCAATCCGAAAGTTTAGTGAGAAGGCCTCTTGCTGCTCCAAAGTCAGCACGCCCCCCAGATTGGTTGGAAGATTAATGAGATTAGCCACCTTGTTTTCTTCGTTTTCGGGGCCCCAGCGATTACCTTTTTTTCGACCACGCTCCACGACAGGCGTGGCGCCAACGTTTTTCCTAGGCCCTAACGGGACGTTGTTTGTTCCTATAATTGCAACAAGTTAGCTCTAGCCAGACATACAAATAAAAAAAAAAGCAACTAAAGATTGAACGTACCTCCTGCGACTCTGTACATAGATAATTGAGTCTGTTTAATGAGATGGCAAAAAAAAAAAAAAATGAAATCCTCAAGGTCGTTTTCAAGTACTTTTTCTTTTTTTTTTTTCCTTTTTCTTTTATTTTGTTTTAGACGGGTTTGACGTGAATCAAAAAAGGTTGGGAAGTAAAAAATTTTTGTGAATTTTTTCTTTTTCAAGACGATGCACGTGATAACATTTTAGATTACTAAAGCAGAGTATTTTTGAGAAAGCAGTTATTTCAAAGAATTTAACAATTGAAAAAAAAAAAGATTTATGTTTATTAGTATGTTAGATAGATAAAAAATCTGTTTATTGTCTATTAGTATATTAATAAATTAAAATATTAAAGCCTTTTTGTTCGTGTTAGTTATGAGTTTTTTTTTTGTTTTTAACCAATTACGATTTTTGCTGGGTTTATATAGAATGAGATATAAATTTTAGAGCCGACTTAACTACATGTTGTAAAGTCTATGTGCCAACAAAAGTCTGATATTATCATCACTACAGTGCAAGATTTAGTAAAATGTTTATGTTTTAAAACAACAAGAAAAGGTGATAAAATAACTATCAAAGCTTTTATTTCTTTTTTTATTGCTTTTATTGATATCAAAGAGTGAAATATTGTCCAACTAGACAATAGTTTTTAATTATAGAGATCTAAAAAAAGATCCAAATATCATTTTTAACTGATCATAATGAAAACATTTCTTGCCAAATGTATATAATTTGGGCTCAAATTTTTGAACTTTTTTTTAGAACAATTTACAAGCAACCAAAACTTGAATACCTATAAAACGGTTATATATATCTAGGCATTTGTATGATCATAAAAACATGCATGTTTTTATTTTTGCCAAGTTCAAAAAGATTTAGTCAAATTATAAATAATAGTTCCAACTCAATCAGAATAGTAAAATTTGGTGTGTATTCAGATTGATCATGTTATATTGTTTAAAAAAAGATTCATTGACCAATTTAAATCCGTTTTCTGTTAAATTGAAATAGCCTTGAGACTGTGTGGCATGAGTTGTGAAGCACCTAAATAGAACAAGAAAACAATAAAGTTTCAATTAAAATACAGTTTTTGTTATAAATATTAATTTGTTAGTACAAATAAGTATAGACCGGGCATTATTACTATTTTGTTTATTTAGGTGTCTATTGTAATTACATACTGAGAAGACACCAGGCTTACCTGGGTCTGGGGAAATTTGTAACGCGCCTGTACCCGTAGGCGCGGAAATTTGGGAAGGCCAGAATTCTCTCATGAGCCGCAAAGCCTCTTCGTTTAGGCGTTGAAGAGGCCTCAACCAACTCGACAACACAGACCCAATTCCTATGGACCGGGCATCATGTTTTTTTTTTTTTTTTTTTTTTTTTTTTTTTTTTTTACGAAAGATGGCACACAATTTTAGAATATCACAATCTGAGTTTTTCAAAACTATATTGTTTTATTATTATGCAAAGATATGAAAAATATTGAAAAAAAAAAATTAATTGTACATGGTTGGCTCCAATCGTCACTGCTATTATTTTTAAGCGTACTGGAAATGTACTTAACGGGATTTAATAAAAACGTCTAATTGAGAAATATTATTGGTTATAAACACTGAAAAAATTAAAGAAAACAACAATAAACAATATCAAACATTATAGTTTAGTAGTAAGAATAACCTCTACTTCGGATGTTCTTATTTACCTAGAAAAAAACATTGATAATTCATAAAACCCCAAAACTTTTCAAATGAATTTTATGTAACTGAAACAGGGTTTTAATCAAAAGTTAGAGAACACACATTAAAATGTACATATGTAAAATAACAAGTAACAAAATTTTGAACACCTTTCTGTAATAGAATATGACTAGCTGATGATTACAGTTTGAACTATTTCTTTAGAAAAGTATGCAAAACACCATCTAGTCTGTAGTGTGGACTTAGGTTTCTATGCGCAATCTTGCTGTCTTCCTATAAGATTTTTTAGAAAGATCTTTATCAAACTTTCACTAGTAACTAATGCTCTCTTCAAGTTTTTTTGAGAAATACAATTAGATTCAACTAATTTCATTTTATGAAATCTCATTAAATTTAGGTGTAAAAAAATTAAGGCATCTCATTGGAACTAAATCTAAAGTCTTTGATTTTCAACAAGCATAAATCTATTCAAAAAATCTCATTAAATCCAAACGATGTATACAATTAATTTTTGTCAATGACAATTGGGCTCGCCAGACCAATCCCGTTACTCTATCTATTTCTTAATCCAAATTTCAAGAAATTTTTCATTTGATTTTTTCAATTAAATTTAATATTACATGTTTATGCTACATCAAAAATGGGCGATAACTTCTTTGATAATGGGATTGATTAGTTTTCATATTACTCTTTTTTTTTTTAAAAAAGACATTTCTAAACAATGCAAGACGTTTTGTAATTTCTGGTAACAAAACAATACAGTTTGCACGGCTTTTAGAGGTAAAAAAAAAGTATGACCGTGTTTAACGCAATCACAAAGCTATGATGTCTTCATGAGTTATTGTGAATCATCATGACAATAAAAAACACTTAAAACTTGCTTAAGTATCATATCACATAGCATATCGTTTATATCTTTAATTTTTTTATAATTAAAAAATAAAAGTCCCAACGGGAAAATTAAAATTTTTCGGTTTAACAAAAAAAAGAAAAATTTTTTTTTCAATAAAACCTGATATCCCGTTTCTTATTTCATATTAAGACCTGCGATTACCCTTTCAGTTTCATCTTTCCTTTTGGCATCTCTTTTTTACCCATTTTTCACATACACCCCACTCATCTATATATACATATATACATACACACACACAATGGAGGTAGACTTAGTGGATAACAAGAACTCCGGATTGGTTCGCACAGAGGAGCAGCGTGTGCTCCTCGATGAAAAAAACCAGCTTACTGAGCAGGTGATTGAGAAGTACCGTCTTGCGGGCCAGATTGTGCAGACCGCGCTGCTGCATATTGAGAACCTGCTGCTTGACAGTGTGACCAACACGGCCTCTCTGGGTGAGATTGCGCGAGAGGGTACGCTATTTTTGCAACAACTGGTTGATGGCGTGTACCGCAAGACCGTCGAAGAAAAGGGTATTGCCATCCCTGTGCGTCTGGAAAAGAACGAGTTTGTGGCTGGTGTGTCGCCTGAAGAAGGCGACGATTTTCAAGGTGGTCTGCTAAATCACGGCGACGTGGTCAAGATAACGCTCGGCGTGTACATTGATGGATACACAGCACAGGCTTCGCACACAGTTGCAGTTAAGGAGTACGCGCAAGACGGCACTGCCGAGGAGCCGTTAACCGGTCCCCGTGCCGACGCCGTATGTGCGGCTTATATTGCGACTGAGGCTGCGATTGGCCTCCTGGGCATTACCGTCTCTGGCGCTGCTTTGCAAGAGCAAGTCGGCGCTGTTACAGGCTCGCGCCTGCGCTGGCTCGTCGACGCCGTTGCCAAGGCCTACCGCGTGCAGGTCGTGCCTGGCTCGCGAATTCGCCGCGTGCGCCGGTTCCTGGCCGGCCAGGACGATATTGTAGACGAGTCCGACTACAAGGGTGTTGAGTGGACAAGCGAGAAGGAAATTTCTGAAGAGCAGGCTGCTTACGAGCAGGAAGAGGTTGTTGCTGCCGCTGGCGAGACCTGGCTGGTGGATATTCAGATGGCGGCCACAAGCGGAAAGCGTGGTGTGGTGTCGTTGAAAGAGTTTGAGGGTTACGATGGCATTCGCATTCCACAGCCGACTATTTTCAGCCGTGACTACTCGATTCACTACGGTCTTAAGCTTAGCGCCTCCCGCGCTCTCCTTGCTCGTGTCAATGCCCTTGCTAGTGTGTACCCCTTTAAGCTGTCACAGGTTTCCGAGGATGCTGCAGAGCTACGTGCGTCCAAGCTGGGCCTGAAGGAGAACCTGAATCATCACATTTTGGTTGCTCATGGTATTAAGATTGCCGAATTTACGCTGGGTAATTCGAATACAGACCGTACTACTAAGGAGATCCGCCTGGCTACGAGCCCTGTAGATGTAGCACGCGAGATGGCCACTGTTGTCCTGGTGCCTGCCGAGGTTTCAGACACTGGTGCCAGCCATGTTTTGCGTCTGACAGGTGGTTCCAAGACGGGAGCGCCAGCGTACGTGCACAGTCAGTTTGAGCTGCAGGAGGCTGATATCAACAAGCTGCTTGAGCTTGTCAATGACAAGCGCTTCGGCATCAAGATTAAAACCGTGCAGCCAGGCAAGTATGAGCTGACCAAGGATGTGGATGCCATGGAAGAGTAAACAACAATACAAGTGATATAAATATAAAAATATAATAGAAAACCATTAAAACTATAGACAATAAAACAGAATGGGTGTTGAAACCACCTCAAAAAAAAAAAAAAGCGTAAAAGATCATGAAATGTTAAAAATACTATTTTATTACAAATTGCGCTAAATGTCGTAAAACTATAAAACAAGAAAACCCAGCTTACTTGGAAAGCTCGTTGATCTGGTTCTCAATCTTGTCGAGGTGCTCGCGCTGCTCCTTAAGAGACTTCTTGAGAGCAGCAAGCTTCTCCTTCTCGTGCTCGCGGACGTAAAAGTCCTCCTGGGCCTTCTCACGTTGCTATAATGTGAAAAAAAAAAAAAATCAATTAGTATATAGGTTAAACTAATAATGGATTCTCAAGAATAGTTAAACAGCAACTTACGTTGAAAGAGTCGGCAGAGCCAGCGGGGCGAGGAGCACCAGTGGCACCTTCGGTGTAGAATCTGACGAAAGATCTGGTGGTAGCGCGAGAAATAAGACGGGTAGAAAGCATTGTGAAGATATGTGCAATTGAAGTTTTTAAAGAAACAAAAATAAGATGATACAATATAAAAAAAAAAAGAAAGAAAAGGAAGGAAAGAAAGGAAATGAAAAAGAAAGAAAAAAAAAAGGCGATGTATGGCGTGCAATGGTTTAGATTTAAGGGTTAGGTCAAGATGAAACTCAATTCAGGCTTACGATTGGTTGAGAGTATTGGGTTAGGGCGCATAGTACTTATTGCCCATTAGAAAGCGCATCATATTTGTGAACAAACTTTCAAACCGTGTTAAGACACACAGAAATGATTGACGTCTATAGTTGAAACAGTTAATAGAATAGAAAAACTACGTTAGTTCAAGCGTTGGGTGTGGTTGTGGTGGCAGGTTGGAAAGAAAGTGTCGAGACGTGATAGGTTGGAATCTGACGATATATTGATCAGATGATGATCCATAATGAAGAAAAAAAGAGGAAAAAAACAACTTAAGACTGTGGTTACTGAGGAAAACAGGTCATGATGATTATGTGTGATAAAATGGCGCCAAATTGTTTAAATAAAAACAGATTGATTAATAATTGTTAAGCCATTGCGTACATACCGCTGGAATCAAAAGGCCTTAAACACAAAAAAAATCAAGGGGGTAACATCAGTAACAAAAGTTAGTCGATGTCTTGCATTTATTTTTCTTTTTGTGCCTACGAAAATGTCATGTCATTAGATTGTAATGATGCTAGGATGATAGAAGAGGTCCAAAGAACATTTTTAATATTTTCTAAGTACTAGAACACGTTATGATTTTGTCTAGTTTTTAAAACTTCTTTTGTGATTTATTACAACGGACTCATTTGACTATTTTTTTAAAAGATAAGATACAAACGTGCTAATCTGTTGCTTCTTAGATGTCAATTCTGGAGTAACCTCTAGATTCAAAACTCCTATTTTAGGGTATAGTGTTTTCAAATTCTCATGTTGCTGAGATAACAACACCTATATTCTATGTAATCATCTCAAGGTGACAAAGCTTGGATCAATCAAATTCAGAACAAAGCTCACAAAAGAGACTCACACGTAATGATAGTTATGCCATGCCCAAGATTTCTTTTATATATTCATACCTGAAACCACAAAAAGATTAATAGAAAACATAAAAAGATTTAAACGCATAATGAATAAAAGGTGTTCATGATAAATTGAAAATTATGAAACCACGGTAGTGATATAATAATATATAAAACGAACATGTATTATAACAAACTTTCGAATAATCCAGATACTTTCCTTTAACGTTGCTAAACTTTCCAGCTTGCAGCAATCTTACTTTCTAAATTAGCAAACATGATATTTCATTAAAAACAATAAAATGAAAAAATGAATGAAAATTTAATTGAAAAAATATTTTTTTTTCATAACTTTTTATTTTAAAATGTTTCAATTTTTTTAACTCTTGTAATTTTTTGAAATCTTAGAATGAAAACGTGTTTATACAAGTTGAATCTACAGATGAAACTAACATGGTTATTTTTAAAAATAAAATGAAATAAAAATTCGATCTAAATAAAAGTCGTTATTTAGAATTGTATACATAAATTATTTTAACTAAGATTGAATTGATGATTTTATTTTATTACTTATGGAAAATAAAAATATAAATTGGTTGACCTTCTTTAATAAATAATCATACTTGTGTCACAAGTATTATTGGTGTTGTATCACAAAGTGATGACAAAAATTATTCACTAAAAACGTATTTTTTGACAATACAAAACAGTTATCACCAATATACATATTGTTTCAAAACAGTCAGTTATCAAAGATAGAACAGTTTGAACCTTTTCCATTAACGTTAGTTACATTTGAATTTGTTAATGGGTTTTCCGTTCCTTCACCAATAGATTTTAATGTTTGTAATTTGGTACTTTTGTTAGTAGCTTTTATTCCATATTATCACCATATTGAAAATAAGTATAAATAGCTATTGCAAAGGACAAAAGAGCAACTTATTTTGTTTTTAACTTTATGAGTATATATGAAACCCATAATAAAGCTATGAAAACAATAACCTTATTGTAATAATAATAAATTTCTCACGTAATAGTAAGATTCCAAGTACTTGACAGTCAATAACTGTTTTCTTTATTATTTCGCGTCGGCTATATAGTAGGCTTATATAAACAATTATAAATTAAAAACTCAAATGTTGGTCAAATATCAACTCATTTTTGCCGGCTTCATCGTTTTTCAGCCTTGCAGGTTCTAATAGAGTCCCCTACGATCGGCTCAATCCGTCGTCTTTGTGGCAGGAACTCGAGCTTCGCGTACTACTCAAACGTACTCCGTCTCTGATCCATATTCACAGGCATAAAAAACCAATGTGGGAAAAAGCCCCGCTCATATCGATCCTCGACTACATGATATTCTGGCTTGGGGCTTGTAGGCCCTTAATCTCAAATTATGCTTGCCAATTGATTACTCTTGGAATTAGCAAACTACTATTTCTAGTAGTCCAGCAGACCAGCTGCTGCCTTGATCTTCCTGTAATCTTCATAACTGCTCCTTGCAGGCCCTCTCGGTGGGCCCCGGTTTCCCTCTCTTCCCCTTCTAGGGCGGGGCTTGTAGTCAAATATTCTTAGCCTGTTGTACCTGACAATCGGATCTCGCGTCAATGCATTGTATCTGGCCTCTTCAAATCTGAATGCTAAGACTTAAGTGACTCTAAGCTTCACCCCCAAAGACTCTTCTAGGTCCTTTTTAACGACATTCTCGGGGGCTCCAGTTCTGATGCCCTTGACAATCAGTTTAGGCCAGTCTTCTTCTTGAATAATCTGGAATACTGGGTTCAAATTCTTGACCCACTTATCACGCTCATGGTAGACCTTCTTAAACTCTGTGATTATCGTAATGTTTCCGCTTTCTGATCTCCAGATGCGCTTTACTGCTAGTTTTTCATTTCGGTATTGTGTACACAAATTGTCCGCGTACTCTTCTACTTTCCCGGCCCTTTTTTCCTCAAGGCCTCAAGGATCTAAGATTCTAATTCTGTAGATCTCCTTTTGAGACTCCGGTTGCGTGGCTTTGGCGGTGGCCTTCGTAGCTATGACTTCAGTTCTCTTTCTACTAGCGACCATCAACCACGGTGAATGATTAAGACTCTCAATCTCAGTGGCTAAATTGCTTGACATTTGCTTGCTTGTGTTGGCTGTAGTAATGACTTTTTCTTCTGCCTTCTTCACCTTATTAATCGCCACCGCAAAGTCTTTCTTCAGATCTTCTGTTTGCTTTGTGAATTGGGCATATCCATTCTTTAGCTCACCTTTGCGCTTCTCAAACCTGTTGTCAATAACAACTGCAAACTTGCCGAAGTTATCCTCAAACTTCTTGTCAATTTCTTTGACTTTGTTGCTGATACTATCTGCTTGGGCTTTGGCTTCCTCTACTGCCTCTTGAGATTTGTGAGTCTTTGAGACAGCTAGGCGAGCTTGTTCACCAAATTCCCTGGACTTATCTTCCACGGTTCCATCAAGTCCTTCCACCTTCTTGAGGATTTCAGATCTTTTACCCTCCAGTTCGTAGATGCGCTTCTCTAGCACTTGGACTTGTTAATCGTGAGTCTTGACTTTTTCTTCAAATTGATTGACTTTGACTTGCAGCTGGCTTAACATGTCGCGAACTTCCTTTGAGAGCACCATTTCGACGCCGCTTCGTTTTGTTCCTTTGTAGTTTAGTACCGGGTGCACGAACTCAAATGTTTTTTTTACCTAGTTCAACTTTATATTTATCCGAGGTGATTTCTGTGAGTTCCTGAAGAGCTCGGCTTCCTTTCTCTCCTTTTCAAGAGGTTCTGGTCCTTCGAGGATGGATTTTTCAGACTATTTTTCAACTGAATTTTTAATCGCACCGGCATTGTTCTTTTCAAACGCCTCTCTTAGCCGTTGGCCTTCTTCTGTTGCGGCTTCGTGGTTGGTGCCGCGTTCTTTCATTTTTCTTCTCTTTTACAGTTATAACTGTTTTTGCATTTTTTTGAAGTTTGATGTAAAGTCTAAGTCTGATATCTCAAGTATAATAGCACGTGACTGTTAGTTTTATTTTATGGTGTCTTTTTTTTTTAAAAATGCCTTTTAAAAATGCCTTTCACCACCATCCTTGGACACGGCGGATTTGAAAAAAAAAACCCTTACTTGGTAAACATTCATAAACACATCCCACATATTAACCTAAGTTCACTGCTCAAGACAGAACTTGCGTTTTTTCATTGCGCCTGATATATAACCGATACCGTTTTTTTGCATATATATATATATATATTTTTTTTTTTCTTCAGTACTATCACCTACACACACTTACGTTTATACAATTATAGACACAATGGCACCAAAACCAGTAGATGGCAAGACCCTGCCAGGCAAAGCAGCACCCGCTGCGTCCGATAAACCTAAAAAAGGACGGAAACGGAAAAACCCAGTTTTAAATGAGAATGGCGAAGAAGTTGTACACACGGGTCCTGGCCGACCTCGCAAAAACGGCACTACCAGCACTACAACAGCCTCTAATAGCAAAGTCAAAAAGACTACACCAGTTAAAGAAAAAAAGGAACCGAAAAAGAAATACGCCAAATTAACTAAAGAAGAACGCGAGGCTCGCAAGGCAACTAAGAAGGCTGCAGCTGAGGAGGCTAAGAAAAATAAAAAGATTAAAAAAGCAGACAAAGCTAATGTGAAAGCTAAGGAGAAGCCCCCGGTTGATATTGAAAAACAGTGCGGTGTGCTGCTAGCCAATGGTAGTATGTGCGCACGAAGTCTGACGTGTAAGTCACACTCGATGGGTGCCAAGCGATCGGTGCCAGGCCGGTCTAAACCGTATGATGTATTACTGGCGGCGTATCAAAAGCGCAACCAGATCAAGCTAGCCGAGCTGTCAACGCAGCAGCAGATTGATCTTGAGAATGAGGTACTGGGGATGTCAAGCGGGCCGCTCAATGAAGACGAAGAGGTTGAACAGGTCATGGCTGGTGTTTTTTTGTCACGACCAGTGCCGCTTGAGACGCGGGTGGTGATGCCTGTGCGCATGAAAAACAAGTTTTTCCAGATGCGTGAGATGCTAATCGGGTCACTTACCACGTTGCAGCCGCTGCCACAAGCTAAAACGTTGACACCAGAGGAAGAGGCAAAGCTGACGCCCGCGCAGGTAGCTAGTAATACGCGTTTACAGGTGATGTCTGCAACAAGTGGTATTTTGGGCCGGTCGCTCGTGTTTGATTCGACTACAGGGGCACAGAGCATGCGACCATCTCGGGCGTACATTAATATGATGCAGCAGCAGCAACAGGCGCGGTTCCGGCAAGCCCAGTTGATGCAGATGCAAAAGCTTCAAATGCAGCAGGCCCAGCTTCAGCAGCAGGCTCAAATGCAGCAACAGAATCAGCTTCAGCAGCAGCAACTCAAGTTACAGCAGGAGCAGCAACAAGCTACGCAGCTCTAGTAAATGCCCACCTGAACGAAATTTGTGCGTCCTTTTATTTATTTTTTTTTACTATTACGTAATGAACTATTTTATTATTATTTTTATTTTAATTTTATTAATTTTGCCATCCGCAATCTTCTTCTTTCTCTGATCAACACAAACAAAACAACAACAACACTTTATAACCACAATGGTCGATATCTCTGGCTTAGATTTGACAAAAATCTTTAAACTCATCAATTTTGCTGTCGGCGTGCTGGCAGTGCTTGGTGGTATCTCTCAATTCTTCCCGGTGTCGTTTCAATCCACCATTATTGCCATTTACGTCATTCTCTTTGGCATAGGTATCGTCCTCCTTGGTAAGTAGAACACGGAAATGCTTAAGAAAAAATAACTGGAACAAAATAAGCAGTTGCTGCTAATTGAGAGTTTTTCAGAACTAACAAGTGTTTTTTTTTTTTTTTAATATTATTGTAGAATTGGTGCCAGTACCACCTGCAACTTCTCGATACGCTTCGTTTCTTTTTTCGTTCATTGGCCGTGGTGTCTTTTATATTTTCATCGGCACCATCCTGCTTCACGACCACGTGCTCCGTATCATAGCTGGCTCGATAATTGGGTCCATTGGCCTTATTTATACTGCTTTGGAGTTCATTCCAGCAATTCAAGTTCCTGAAAACATGCGTTTGAATGATTACGACGACGCTACCGAGACTATCTAAAAAAAGAATGCGCAAAGAAGAAATAAAAAACCATCTTAGAAAGGATATGATTTTTTTTTAATTCATTAAATATCAATAACTATATGTGAAAAATATATTGCAGTTTGGAGTCTTGGATAACTTTTTGATCAACCTGCGTGGTCTGACAAGCCTTTTTCTGTATTTTTTGAAACTATTCATAATCACGAAAAAAACAGCCGTATCATCAGTTTTTAACATACTTAAGCTTTAAAACTTATATGTTTGTAATTTATTTTATATTTTATGTTTTATATACTATTGACTTAAGTTTTATATTTGATATATTAAGTCTTTTTTCTCTGCTCCCAGTTTCTCTGTTGATTGAAAAAAAAAAAAAAAAAAAAACTCCTTTTCCCTACGAATGTCAAAACAAACACGCTGAAAAAAAAAACCTAAGAATCGTCAATCCCCCATAATTACTACGTAATGTCCTTAATTAAAAAACCTCGTCTAGATCAGGATGATTCTTTAAAGTCACATAATGGTTTAATTAAAGCCGTAAGTTGGCGCAACTTTTTTTTTATTTTTTATTTTTTAATTCTAACAAGCAGATATAGGCGAGGAAAACGCGGCTCTCAGCGCCTGCCATAGAACTAAGTGGCCATTCGGTATGTACTATACAATGCTTTATTTTTCAAAAAAAAAAAAAAAAAAAAGCTTTTATTATCATTAATGTATTAGTTGGCTTGGTCTTTGTTTCATGTTGTCAAAATACTAATACTCTCTTTTTTATTTTTTTTATTGATTCATCAGGGTCCTGTTCTAGCTGTGGAATATGATAACTCTGGCGAACTGTTAGCTTCGTCCGGGTTCCAGAAAGAAATTTGTATGTACATTTATATATTTCATTCTTTTCTTTATATATCCAATTCCAGGCTGTTTCATTTTACTAACAATCAATTTTTTCTTATTTTTATTTTTACATATAGTTTTATGGAAAGCATATGGCGATAACGAACACTTTGCTACGCTGGCGGGGCATAAAAACGCTGTACTCGATATCAAGTGGTCACGAGACGCACGCCAAATATTCTCTGCGTCGGCAGATCATACAGTATCGACTTTTGACGTGGACACAGGTGTGCGCGTTCACAAGCATACCGGTCATACGGACAGCGTTAACAGTATCGATGCAGTGCGGAGGGGCACCGAACTTATTGTCTCTGGCGGCGACGATGGTGCTATTCGTCTATGGGATCCACGTGAAAAAGCTGCACTTACAAGTCTGGCAACACCGTACCCTGTCATTGCCGTTGCTGTTGATCCCGTTGGTGTCATGGTCTATTCCGCCGGGGTTGACGAGCAAATCTCTGCATGGGATGTGCGCAAACTGTACGACGAAACCACTGACGCGCCAAAGCCAGTATACACACTTGCAGGACATACAGACTCAATCACATCGCTGCGTGTGGCACCTGACGGCCAGTCACTGCTTTCAAACGCCATGGATTCAACGGTTCGCACCTGGAACGTTCGGCCTTTTGCCAATGGTCCCCGCGCATTAAATGTTTATGATGGAGCCCCCGCTGGTGTGGAACAACTTCCACTGCGCGCTAAATGGAATTCAAACGGCACCAAAATTGCTGCTGGCTCCGGTTCTGACTTTACAGTTGTCATTTGGGACAGTTTCACCCGCCGTATTTTATACAAGCTCCCTGGCCATAAGGGAAGCGTCAATGACGTGTGTTTCAATCCCACTGAGTCGGTAATTGCCACAGGTTCTAGTGATGGAACCATCATATTGGGCGAATACTAGCAATCGGGCACTACTGGAATACCAAAAAAAAAAAGGAATCAAGATTTGGTTCATTTACATATGCAAGTGTTAAGTTATTCTATAGAGATATTGTGTTATATCATGTCTATATTTAGTTTTTTTTTCATTTTTTATTATTACCATTATCACTGTTTATTTATTTCGTAAATAATGACTTTTGGCGATGATGGTGGAATGAAAAAATGGCGCGTAGACTCAGTATAACTGCGCAGTTTTGTTAGTGCAAGATGATGAGCAGTACATTCCTTTTCAAAAACCTGAAACGTGTTTTCAGATCGAATCGTGGCTGCAACAATTATACGGCAGCCCGGGCAAGCAGCCACGAATTGTGCGAGACAAGCAACAAGATGTGGTATAACCGAACCATCGTAAGTCACGTCAGCAGCAAGCACAACGTCGGTGCCCGGCACCACCGGTGTTTCATTCCACAGCAGCACTTTTGCTGTGATTTTTGTTTGTTCTGAATTATTATTCAGGGCAATGTTTGACCGCAAATTATCAACCACCTTTTCGTCACCATCAGTGAGAATCACTTCCAGCGCCGGGTCCAGCTTGGCGGCAATCAAACCGACAAGGCCTGTACCAGCGCCTAGTTCAACCAGCTTTTTAGCCTTACGGCCATTGGTATCAACAAGAAGGCCTGCTGTAATCAAGTAGTCTGAGAGCGCTAGGGCAGCTTCCCACGTGCGGTGGCCAGTCGAGCCGTGCGCAGAGATCACGTTGGGGCTTTCGCGCAGCCTCACGTAGTCAGATCCTTCTACAAAGTAGTTGACGTAACAAGCAGCTGTGGAGTCTTCACTGCTACTTTTATTACTGGTTGTGCTATTCATGAGCAGTTCTGTGTATGCCTCGTTCAGTTTTTCACTAGATGCGATCCCGCGCGCCTCAAGCTGACGGATGAATAGCTTCAAAACTGTCTGATAGTAACGCTCATCCTGTACCGCAGCATTGCAATTTGTGAATGTAGGTAATGACTGAATTAGTTCTACTATAGAATCTTGATATTTTTCCACAGGCGTCAGATCATCAGAACCATAGTCATCGTTGTTGTTGTTATTGTCGTTGGTTGTGGGTAGTGCTGGCATAATAACACTCGGCACAAGATAGTTTGGAAGCACTTTCTGGCCCAAGTACCTGTAGATAGTCTGTAATTCATTTAACATTTTTTTTTTTGATTTTTTTCCTTTCCATATACGTCTTGATTAGCAATGAATGCGGGTGTAGAATGTTTTGATCTACCGGGTCTTGATTAAAACTGGTTGAGTATGAAAAAAAAAAGTTCGTTATTGGGATCTCCCAACTAAAGTCTTTTATTTTATCTGCATACAATTTTATTGACAAACACAAAATAAAAAAAAAGCATTTCTCTACTGAGCCGTAGTAATACGTGTATAATAAGTGCAAACAATGGTCCATATTCATAAAGGCTTTATTCAAAAATATATCATACAAGGTAGTGATGGTTGTATTGGCAGGTTTTCTCTTTTTGTATACGGATGTAATTTGTGGATAATTCGGTGTCATTAATGCGATTGACGTAGATTAGTTTACGGCGCGGCTACTGTCAAGTCCAAGTTTAGTTGTATTTAATACAACTTTTCCATGTACTACATGTATGCGACTCAGAGATTAAACAAAATAGACATTATGACAAGTTTTATTTCGTATATTTCAAAGTCACTTTTTGAAAAAAAAAAAAAAAAAAACATTTGTTGTGTTTTTGTAAAAGTCAAAAAGTAATCATCTTTTGAATTTAAATTCCAAAAGTAACAATATTTTGAAAATTAAAATCAAAAATGATCATATTTTTGGAAAATAAAGTCAAAAGTAGTCATTTTTTTTTGGAAAAAGAAAAGTTCAAAAGTAACAGCTTTTTGAAATTGAAAGTCAGAAATAATCAAAATTCAAAAAAAAGGTTGAAAATAACAATTAATCAAACAACAAATTTTAATAACAATAACAATGATAATCTAAGTCAAAAATATTTAAAAACCAGTGATTGAAGCTATTAATTATAATATTTCAAAGTTAATAATCAAAGATAGTCAAATTTTTATATAAATCAATCAATTATCATCAAATTATAGTACAAAAAATAGTCAGGTTTAAAAATTCATGGTTCAAAATCAATCACTTTCATAAATAAAACAGTTAGAAATATCCATGATTCAACTTTGAAACTTCAAAAATATCAATTTTCAATAGTGCTCAAATTCAAAAGTTTTGAACTTGTCAAGTTTTAGTGCACTATACAATCTGTTATAAGTGATTACAATGTAACTTTAAAAAAAAAAAAGATTCCTATTGTCATGTGTCAATTTACAGACAAAAAAAAGATGATGAAATTAGTTTTAAATATATTTGTCAACTGGTTTATTGTCTTTATGTAATGTGGTTTCATAAGTGAATTGATAATAATATACAGAGTCATTGAACTTAAAAGTATTTGATTTTCATGGGACTTTCAAAGTAAACGCTTTAGTGATTCTCGAACTTGATGGCACCCAACTTTTTATGAAACATTTCATGTACCAAGAAAACTTGAAATAGTTAACACCTGGTGAGTTGATACTTGAGATTGGCGCATAGTAAAACTTTACTAAGTTGCTTCAATTAAGCGAATCATCAGCAAGGAAGTTGCGTGAATGAGTTTAAAAAACTTAAGTATCATTTCAAGCCCCTCTTTTGTTTTTGGTATTAATTAGAACTATTGAATCAACTCTTGGAGAAATAGTTTTCAAAGATGTAAGCTGCGCAGAATTTAAAGGGAACACTTCTAAATGAAACTTTGTGAGGGCTCATCAGCCTACACATTGTTATTTAATCACAAACATAAAATTAGAAATAAAAAAAATTCATTTCAAAAGTAAATTAAAAACTAATATTTTGTTAACCAGTTTAACAACCTGTTGCTTGAATCACCTTTTCCATCTCATTATTGCCCGTATTGACTGAGAATTCTTGTAACTAGAAACAATTAAATTAAAAAAATATGAAGTAAAATAATAGAATCTGATTGGCTATTGAAATAGAGAAAACGCCATTGAAAACAACAAGAAAAAAAAGTAAGGTATCATATGCTAGTTTTAAAAAGTAACCTTTATAGGATGTCTTAATAAGATAAAAGATTGTTATTGTTCATGGCTCTTTAAAAGGTTTTCCGTTCATTCACTTATGAAATATGTGGGACTCTTAACCATGAGAGGAAAGTATAATGGTGAGTCTATGGTTAAGGCTGGTTTTCACAACACCGTCTCCAAGTTTTCATACGTATAATTCTTTTTTGTTTTTGATAATTTGTTCTAACTTTTGTTTCATTATGTCTAAGATTTTTCTAAGTCCAGTTTAAGTGCTTATAATTAAATGACTTTTTGATTTCATAGTATATCACCAGTGTTCTATTCTTCCAGTTTTCTTATAAGTCAAAATTAATTCAAACTTCATTTGCTATTGGCAATTTGAAAATTCAGAGGGAAAATGAATAAATCTCTTATTTCAGCACTTTTGAATGTGCCGCAATTAATTCAATAACTCTTATTAATACAATAGAAGGACTAGTCTTATTTTCCCAAAACAATGAGATTCAACCAGAATTAGATTTGTCATACCAACTCCGTTCACAATTTTTGTTGCGGGCTATTAGTAGGCCACAGACCTTTTCATGAAAGCATCTCTTTTAAATGAAAATTGTTGGAAAGTGTTAATTCACAATTGTTATGATAAATTTTTTTTGAAAGAATCTTAACAGCAGTGTCAATCCAAAAGATTACAATCTTTCAGTCTGTGAAGAAAAATAACAAATTTTATTTTCAGATTTTTTCATGAGTCTCTGTGAGTGTCTAAGTTCAGTTGTTTTTGTACTTATATAGAAAATTTGTTTGTACTTTTTTTTTTATTCAAGCTTGTATACTTGAAAAACACATCGCTAATCTCAACTTGAATAACAAATTACACACATTGCGAGAAAAAAAATTCTTTCATTAAAAGGATCATTTATTCTCGTGAGAAATAGATAGAAGATCCGCTCATTGTCCTTAAATCACATTTTTTATAGACAAAAATAGATAGAAAATTTGTTTATTGTCCTTAAATCACATAGTTACATAATTAAAATAATAATAAGATATATAAAAAAGACATGGTATTTAAAAAACATTTATCTCTATGAGACTTTAAAATGAGCGTTCTCAGCGCGCTTTAGGTGTTTCAGGCATTCGATGGCACCAAATTTTCCATAAAATAACACATGTGCTAAGGGAAACCTGGGATACATAACACCTGCTGGATTAATAACAGAGATTGACACACAGTAAAACCTTAACAAGCTGCTCTAATCAAGCAAACCATCAGCAAAGAAGTCGCGGAAATGAGTTTAAGAACTTGACTACCGCTCCAAGACCTTTTTTGGTATCAAGCAGGACTCTTAGATCAAGTTCCGGGAAAACTTTCCTCAAGAAGCTACGCTCCACAGGGTGCAGAGGGCACCTCTTAAAAATTTGTGCAACTGTTTCCAGCTGTCCACATTCGCAGTTATAATCTCTCTCAGTAATACACCTCATTTGGAAATACTTCCCAAGAGCACCGTAAAGAGACACTTTTTAATAAACCGAGTGAGGCTTGACAGCCTAAATACCATTTTATGAATCTGCCAAAGTATGATTTTGCACTTTTGAAGGGTTGAATGCTTTTAACGTTATCCTAGAACGTAAAGTGTGACCCAATTAGGAAGGAAACGTCAATGAAACTACCAAAAGTACAAGTGTACAAGTTATCTTTTAGTAAAATAAGTAAAGTCGGCAATAGTTTAGTGGCTAGAATTTCCGCCTGTCAAAAGCTCATTCTCTGAGCAGCACGCGGGGGACCGGGGTTCAATTCCCCGTTGCCGAGATTTTTTCATACTTCGAAAAAAAAAACCGAAATATCTAAAATTAATACACGTATAAACTGTCATGATCTGAATCTAATATATTCTTAAAGAAAAAAAAAGTATTTAATAATATTTATAAGTCATTATTCGTAATTTTGATGTGCTTATTCACGATTCCCGTTAATTTGTTAAAACATTTCTGTTTCTTATCCAATATATTACATAGATCAAAAGATCTGAAAGGTGTAGGCTCTGTTCAATACGAAAGATATTTTTTATGAATTTAATGTTTCTATTTGTGATTTAAAAAATTTGCATTTTTTTTTTTTGATAAGAATGATATTGAAAAATTAACTACCAATGAGGCTTTCTTTTTTTTTTTTTCTTCAAAATATAGGGCCAGATATCATATTTGTCACAGCAATCTGTATTAACCCAGATCCCCTGACATATTTTTTTCCAGTTTATATTCGAGATTCGAACGCGCTGGAAAAATCATCATAACATATCAGATCATATAACGTGATAAGTAAGCAGTTAAAAAATTGGTGAATCTTTGGGGTTGAGCATTGCGCAGCGTGGATGAAGAAATGGTGAAAAGACAATGAACTTCCCAAGGAAGAATAATATATATAAAGCGATTTTCTAATCCAAAAGTTATTACTCAAAACTGATGGAGGCCTCAATGTGTACTGAATCCTGTTTTTGGTTTATCAGCAGGATTTAAACGAATTTGATGGTAACCTGACATTAAATCCAACTTTGTAAACCATTGTGCTCCTCCTAACCGATCTAGTATATCAGTTATTACTGGTACAGAAAATTTATGCTTTACTGTTTTTGATTCAATAATTGATAATCAATACACATGCGTAAAGTTTTATCACTTTTTTCAACAAACCAAACAGGAGCTGAATAAGGAGATACCGAAGGTTCAATATAACCTTTTGATAACAGTGATTCAATTTCCTCTTGCATTGTTTTTTGTTCCGGTCTTGACAAGCTGTAAGGAGGTCTAGCCGGAGGGTTTCCAGCCAGTAATTCAATGTTATGTGCAATTTGGGTTATAGATGGTAATTGTGAGGGTTGTTCATTTGTAACAACATCCCAATACTCTTGCAATATTGTTTTACTTTCCACATTGTCTTCATCATCAGAGCTATCGTGAAGTTTTGTCAAGCACTAAGGCCATAAAAAGATTCGGTTAATTAGGACGACTAGTCTTCATAAAGTCTTGCAACAATACTTGAATACAAGTTAATTTTGACGGATTTTTCTTTTAGCCAACAAAGCTTTTTTCAGTGATTTTTGACGTTTGATTTTTTAAATGTTTTACCTTTTTTCGTAAATGCGAATCACTATGTTTGATCTGATCTTTAGATCGTACTATAGCTAATGCTAAAGCTTTCTGAGAATAATTCACTGAATAAAAGATATTAGCTTAATTGAATTGATTAGGAAAATGCCTTAATACTTAAAATAGTACACACCTGAATAAATAAAATTAAAAACAAATACCAATAATGATATCAAACTGAAGATCAATACACAAACTGAAGATCAATACAAAAAATGTTGATTTAATCAATAATAAAATTAATCCATCTGCAATTAAAATTACCAGTAACCATCCATGGATTTTTGATAGCTTTCCAAAGCGATAAAATGCTGCATTGCGCTGGAATCAAAGAAAATAAACCTTTGATTTTTGTCTTTGCTGTAACGGAGCTGGCCTGACGAGTCCAGCTATCCTTAGTTGTTTATTCATTTCATTCATTGAATTGAAATTATTATTTATTTTGAATTGCATGCAAATTATATGATTTGAAGGTAAATTGGTAAAAGCTTTCTTCTTCTTCTATTTTATGGAAAATTCAGCGCCATCAAATGCCTGAAAAACTTTAAGCGCGCTGAGAACGCTAATTTTAAAGTCTCATAGAGATAAATGTTTTTGAATTCCATGTTTTCTTCATATATATGTCATTATTAATTTAATTATGTAACTATGTGATGTAAAAACAAGAAACAGATTTCCTATCTATCTTTTTTTTCTTCTTTTTTATTGAGTAAGCTTACAGTTATTTATTCAACTTAGAACTGGGGATGGGGGAACCTCCTACTCCCTGAGATACAGGCCTGAGGAATTTTCTTTTCAGGATCTCTTTTTAATGATTAAATTGTTATTGATACTTTATTTGTTATCATAGTAATTATAGACTAAAGCAGACTTTTTCATAGTCAGAGATCTTTTGGAATTGTACAGTCTATCAGCAGTAAATTGCTTACAAAGACTACGTTGCTTGCAGTCGTAAAAACAAGCCAGTCAGTAAGTGATTGAGTGAGAATTAAAGAAAACTTGAGTTTAGATGTGAGATTTTCATATGAGACTTACCTCTAACCAAAGCTAACTATCACAATAACGGACCATAAAAGGCAAAAAGTAAAATCAAAAATTTGAGAAATATATTCACAAGCGTCAGACCTGACCTCTCTCTCTCAAAAAAAAAAAAAAGCATAAAAATATGACGAAATTTATACATGTTATATCAACTTATACTGTTTTGTGTATCGCTTTTGTAGTACATCAGAGTCTACTTTTTTTATTATTGAAATACAGTAAATATTTCACTTAACAGAGTCTTTTTTTTTTGACAACTCATTTTATTTTTTTAGATAAATTATGTCCTATAAATTTAATCTTTGAGTTCTACAAAAGTTAAAAGATCTGATTAAAATCAAGTTTAGAACCACTTAATTTTTTGGGTTGAAAAAACCCTCCACCGTTTCACTTCTCTGGTAGTAAGTCAAGCTTCAATTCTAATAAGTTTTAACAAAGTTTTATGATCAACGATGAATAAGGTATTTTTTTTTTCTTTTTAAAGTTTTCCATTTTTGTATGCTTTTTTTTCATTTATTGAAAACAAAAAAAAACTATGGGAATCTATACTGTATAATGGCTTTTTCAAAACAATATAAGTTATATATAGATAGAAAATCTGTTTATTGTCCTTACATCACATAGTTACATAATTAAAATAATAATAACAAAGATATATGAAGAAGACATGGAATTCAAAAACATTTATCTCTATGAGACTTTAAAATTAGCGTTCTAAGCATGTTTTAGGTGTTTCAGGCATTCGATGGCGCCGAATTCTCCATGAAATAATACATGTGTTAAGGGAAACCTGGGATACATAACATATAAATTATATATACAGGAAACATTTAAACTTGATATCTTATATATAAATCATAATCGGCTATAAAAGCAAGATACTGTTCATAATACTGTTCATAATACTGTTCATAATACATTTATAACAGATATCCAAATGAAATCAATGGTAATGATAATAAAAAGTAGTGACTTGACTTTTTTTTTTTAGTTTGTAATATTAGGCTTGTACATGATGGTATTACCCATATTTATTAATTCCATCAGTATTTCTCCATGAAAAAAATGAACCCATATTAAAAAAAAAAAAAAAATAGAAAATTAAATTTGAAATCTTTTCATTTTTGTAGACCACGCAAAAAGGATTTTGCCTATATTAAAAGTTTGATAAAAAAAAAAAAAAAACTGTTGAAGAGTCTATGATGAGATAAAACAAAAATGATCTGAGCTTAAAACTAAGGTTTTTTCCCCCTTATTCTTTGTATTCAAAAGTCAGTAACAAATAACGTCTGTTTAACATGGCATAAATAAAATTAAATTGAAATTAAAATTAAGATTAATAAAAGTTGATACATTAAATAATCCGAGTACCTCAATTAATTTTATAAGCTCTCAAGGTTAACCTTTTTGAGTTCCTTTTTTATTTTTCAATGAAACTTGTTTGTGATACCACAATTCACAACGATGAGTTACGCAGACTTGTTCATTCATACAGCCAATGCTCATTATGATTCAAAAAAGAAAAGTAAATTTTGTGAATTGGCGTTTGAATTAAAAATTAATTTGTTTTTCCGTGAAAGCTTTAAAATCTACACATGAGCCCAAAGATGATGCTTTTTTGTTTTTGTTCTTGAGAAAAAATCTTTTTCAAAAGCAATCTATTGAGTCCGGCCCCTGAATAATGCTCAAAAGTTGGCTTTGAAAGTGATGATTATTAAACTTGTGTGATTTAGATTTACTGTGATTTGCAAATGAGAAGGACTACAAATTTCAAACGTTGGTCGATTCAACCTTTTTTTTTTTTTTCATGAGTAATATTAAAAAGGAGCAACATAATAGTCAGTATCCATCCATAAATCATCATCTGCACTGGATCAATCTATAGTCGTGCCTGGCTAATGGGTGCTTGGGGGCTAACACTATTTTTTTTTTCAGTACCATAATTAAAGCATTGCAATACGATTCAGTTTGAAATCATGCATTACAGTATTAACTACAAATGATTATTAAATTCGTCTGATTTTATTGCTTTTACTCTTTGATTTAAAAAAAAAAAAAAGTAATGCTTTTGTTTACGGTGATAAGCAATCATTATAGTATCAATGATGAGGCTTTCTCAAGGAGCATGGGAAAACAGGTATTCAACTCGACAAAGCAAACCAAATCAATGTGCTTTTGTTTGTTTACATAACAGGGCTTCACCTTACAAATCCCGTCAATGGTACCTCTTATAGTATGTACAGAATAGGACACTTGCATAGAGTTTTTTTTTTTTTGAAAAAAAAAAGTACATCTAGGTGGAAAACCTATTAATCGCTAATGCCAGACTTGCCGCACCTAAAAGGGCAATGCTAAGCACTGGAAGTCATATGATAACAATTACTAGGGGTTAATTTCCCTGTATATATACAAACATCAAGTGTTTTGTGAACTAGAAAACCTAAACAAACAGCTGTGAACAAAACCAAAACAATAAATAATAATGATACATGGAATCAAAGCCACGGCTGATAATAATTCGTATTTTCTTGTAGTTTGGATAAATAACTATCAAATTATTCAAAGTCAAGTTCCCCGTACTAAAGTTCCAGTAAAATGGGTCTCTCAAAGGTAACAGGATGATTCTGGAAATAGCAACACTGGTTTCAGTGGCCAAATTTGCGGAGAAAGAACAAAAGAAACAAAAAAAAAAAAAAAAGATAACATACATGTTTAACTGATGATAATAGCAACTGTGATTAATATTATTTCTCTTTGGTGTTCCGCTGTTATCGGTTTTTGCACATTAATATGACCTGGTGAAAACATTGCCCACTGTTTGCAATACCATGGCGCATAATCAAAATTTCAAATTTATTTCGAGAAGCAAAAATATCATTTTTTGTAGTAACGTTTGTATAAAGTGAATAGCAAATTCATTGATTTATTATTATTATTATTATTATTATTATATCTCCACTGTTATCGTACTTGTTAGCTCATTTCAGGCATAAAACAAAAGCTACTTTGCATGAAGAATAAAGCACATTGCAAGAACTTGAAGACGACTTCGCTTTTTGTTTTTTAACAAAAAAAATTTTACTTCACAGATCAGTTGGTCAGTCAATGTCAGTACAGAAAACAAAAGAAATTTATAGTTGTTTCTTCTGTAAACAAAACTATTTGTAATACGACAAAATACGTAAAATGAAAAAAACATTACACATATACATGAATACGTATATTCATAGTTGAACAAAACTTTTCAGTAACAAAGTTTTATCTGTCATTTCGTGATTTCTTTCCCCATCTTTATTTTTTTTACGCAGGGTCGGTCTTTGTTGTTTAAAAGCAATTAACCTTCAAGCTTGTTAACTATGATAGGCGATAGATGAGAATTAGGCTTTTTAGACTTTTATTTTTGAGATCGGATTAACTTGTCATGGAATTAGGCAACTACAAGGTCGGGGATTGATGAATTTTTTGATGAACTTTTTGTTGAATGAAAACTGTGATAACTGAGTAGTATGAGCTTGATTAAAGTAGACAGAATTTTCGAGTCATTATTTTTTTTTTTTCTGTTTGGACTTCTTTGATTGACCAGCACTTTTGAAGAGCCTCTTCAGTATTTGATAAAGTCACAAGTGGGTCTAGAAAAGAAGACGCCGCGTTTTAACTGATATAGCAATGTTCCATTTTATTTTTATTTATTTTTATATTCTATAATCGATGATAAATACAAACTGCAGATCATCATCATAGATCTTGTCATCCTCTTTAGCCTTTTTTTTCCCTTTTGCCTATTAAACCTAGTACCTGAGAGCATGTGCACGTCACGCATAAGGCTTGTCTTGGTTAGAAAAAGTAAAAGAAAAAACCAAACTGGTGATGCCAAAAGCGTCTTATGATAAAGAATAGTATTTTTTGTCATTAATGAAAGAAATATGAAATGATAGAAGATCAAATTTAAGCAAATGATTTATGGCTATACCCTTTGTCTTGATTGTATGGTCATCTTGCTGTTTTTTTTTCTTTACCAAATTCATCCTTGAAATCCTTTTTTTCTCAAAAAAAAAAAAAACCTGATCTGGACTTTGATACCAATAGATTCATACGCCCCTCTTTCTTATGTGAAGTAAATGACTGTATATAATTTTGATTATGGCAAGCTTACGCGTAGCTAGTAACAAAAAAAGTATACATATGGTACTATTATTTTTTAATGAGCATCGCTAGGTGTCTTGTCTTGTACTAGTACACCCTTTTTTTTTTATATATATATACCTCTAGTATACACTTGTTTCTGACTACGAATATTAAGTACTACATTTTGTACTTTTTCTTTTTTACGTGATACCCTAGATGGCCTAGCAAAAAAGAGGGGAGGCTTATTAAAAAATATGTCTTGTTCAAATATATCCGCATCTTGACTATCCTGAACACTGCGAAAGAGGTATGACACAACGGTGCTGTGCTCCGGAATGACGACATGAATGATAATGCAAGAACAATCACCATAAGAAAGGCATTTGTAAAGTGCGACCTTTCAAATATACCATAGAAAAATACAGGATTATGCTGTTTGATTGAGGTGGCTAAATAGTATACTATTCTTTGTAAAACCAATTGCAACGTTTTTGTTTGTTAGTGTAGTATTTTCTCAGACTCAAAACCATCAACTATTTTTTTTTTTTGACCAGAAATGGAAAAAAAATCTTTATTGTCTCGGCTTTGCTGCTTAGTATCTATACGATTGTATTTCTGAAAAAAGACATTTTATTCAATGATTACATATAACTTGGTCTGGTGATATTGAGAGGTACCTGCCATGCAAATATGGCATCAAAAACAAGGCACGTGAACGTGAACGTGACAGTAATTCAATACTATAGATATTGAGCTACATGTTGAAGAAAAACAAATGACGGTCTAAATAGCCAAAAAAAAAAAAAATAATAAAAAGAGCTTGAATGGAATATAACGACTGCTCAATTTAATCAATTATAGTCAATGTGTTCAGTGTTTTATTTATTGTTTTGTTCATGCTATACACCGTATGGTGCTCTAAAGATGTAACTGGCAACGCATCAAAATCTGAGACAAACGTCAATCCAAGAGAATAGGGCAAAAAAAAAAAAAACTGTTTCAACAGATTCAAGTCTGATGAGCAAATTTTATTGCTCTTGGCTATGCGGGCAAAGTCAACGCCTTGTATGGTAAGTTGGGCAAAGCGGTTCAGAATACCTCTTTTTTTTTTTGGTTTTTTATTTTCTTTCCCCCTCGACCTTTGATATTGGGTCTTCACGTCTCATATGCTTGCTTGAATAGATTTTTATTGCTTTTTTTTTTCTTTGAAAAGGAAGGGAAGGGCATCTCAGTTGATGCCTAGTTTTTAATAATATGAACAACATGCAAAGATGTCTGTATAATAATAAACAAACAAAAAACAAATAAGAAAAGAATTTTTTTTGTTCTGGTAATCGTCGTGTCAATCTGTTGAAACTACAGTTTTACTGTGGAATACTCAGGGTCCGCCTTGGGCCACTTTCATCATCAATCCCCCTCTCTCTCACCAGTGCCCCAATAACAGTAAGTGAACAACTTGAGATTGATTTTTTTTTTTTCCAATGACAGTTTCACATTAGCGGGGCGGAAACTGACGACCCGAAAACGAAAAATTGGTTTGGTTGTTTCTTTTGAAGGGTGAAAAGGGCCTTAGTTTATGTGCTTTAATCTGCATATTGTAAAAGTTTTTTCAATTTTTTTTTTCTCGTTTGGGTTATTTTGTTTTGTATCGTCGGGTCTTGGACAAAGTGTCCACAGTACGGTAAAGACAAAAAAAAACTCATGTCAAACAGTTCAATTATATATTTGTGACAACATAGTCTATTTAATTTTATAAAATTTTTTTAATTTTTTAGAATGTATCAGTCACATCAACATTGGAACAAAAAAATGTAAAATTTGTATACGCCATTGGGGATCTATATATACATGTATATATATTGATCAACAATTGGTAAAACCGTACAGTCAAAATTAAATAGTATTAAAATAAATGAAATCAGTTTAATGCCGTGGCAGTATTTAGAAATATTATATGTTTACTACTAACGTGAATATTAATTATCATTGATTAAAAAAAAAGATTCAAGAATAGTATTACACATATTGAAACTATTGAAAACGTCTCAACTCTTCTACAAGCACGTTATAAAAACAACAATATTTCTTTCATTACATTCTATTGTACCACCGTAGTTATAAATAACATTGATCAATTAACTCCAATTTTGGGATTTGAAAAAGATCAGATTAAAACTGTCTAGAAAACCTGTTTATTATACTTACATCACATTGTTACACATTTAAAATAAGAACAAATACGTACTATTCGTAAACATTTTATTTTAAATGAAATATTTGATAAATATTTGTTTTCATAATTTTACATTATATGCTAAATAGGTTTAAATCAAACAAATCAAATGCTGGAAAAATTGGATACAAGAAATAATAAATAATTACTTGAATCATTTGTGGATTTTGTCCATATTGTAGCTCAAAAATTCAAATGTTTCAACCTTGCCGATTTTTATCATCATTTTTAGATATAATTATATAAAACAAACTTTTAATTCAGGACTCAATGAAAACCAAAGCTATTATTAAATGCAAATAATACAACAGATTACAGTATGTATCAAATCCTATTTTTTTTTCTAATGAAAATTTGACTAAAGTATATATGGTTTAGTAAAAATAATTATCAAGTCAAGTCTTGTTTTTGCACATAATGTTATCAAACATGCCTTTATTTTGTCTGATTAATGTTGGTTTTTCAAGAACTACATCAAATTATTTTAGTTCATCAGTTACAATATATAAATACATGGGTAATTTTTTTATTTTTCTTTCAGTAATTTTTTTCTTTGAGATAAGATTTTGGTATTATTTGTTTTCTTGTGATATTGCTGACCGCCATATCATTACTACGTTGTTTTCATAACAAGGCGAACTATCAAATCATGACTTTAGTTCCAGTGTATAAGCAAGCTCATGATCTATATTTTAAATATATAATAAGAATTGTATATTCATTTAAAAATAGTTTGGTTAACTTACTACTAGATTGTAAAATTAAAAATTTCCTCTTGATTCTCTGTTTTGCAATCTTTGAAAATCAAGAACTTTTTATTCTATAACATGATGCCTACCAAAGTTATAGTTGATAAGTTCTTTCACCATACACAAACCAAAGTGGCTTTTTATCATTATTTTGTTTATCTTGACTGTCAACAGATAGCTTATTCTATTTATTATTATTTTTCTTGCGTATAGTTAAACTACTACGGATCTTTTGTTTTGAAGCTTGGACCCTTCAACAACTCAAAATTTCAAAAAACATTGTTATTCCTTTTCACATTCTTTGTTCTCTAATAACAGTAATTTTTTGTCTTTTTATTTTTTTATTTTCTATTTTTTTTTTTTTTGGGTCTCGATTGTATGTCTTTGATAAGTATGCAGATACCAGCATCTTGGATTCTTGATCCAAAAAAAAAAAGTGGCGGGGACTAATATACTTTGCATTAATGGACTGAAAAATAAAATAAAAAATAAAAAAGCAGTCCTGTCATCACTCAAATGAGTTTAAGATCATTGCAGAGTTCAATTTATATGATTTGGACTAGCGAACAATGAGTTTAAACTAATATTAAGTATTTTTAAACTTGTTTAAAGTGATTTGAAAGAAAAAAAAAAACGATCAAAAGTGACTTGAAATATGAAAATGTTATTAAATTATTAATCATTACATAATAATAATAGTAATAATAATAATAATAATAATAAATAATAATAATAATAATAATAATAATAATAATAATAATATAATAATAATATATATAATAATAATAATAATAATAATAATAATAATAATTAATAATAATAATAATAATAATAATAATAATAATAATAAATAATAATAATAATATAATAATAATAATAATAATAATAATAATAATAATAATAATAATAATAATAAATAATATAATAATAATAATAATAATAATAATAATAATAATAATATAATAATAATAATAATAATAATAATAATAATAATAATAATAATAATAATAATAATAATAATATAATAATAATAATAATAATAATAATAATAATAATAATAATATAATAATAATAATAATAATAATAATAATATAATAATAATAATAATAATAATAATACACAATCATTAGAACAAAGAGAATGCAAAGAAACAACCAAAACAAAGCCAACAGAACCTCAGACAAAGAATGTATAAACCAAATGATAAACAGAAAATGCTGTTGCCGAGTGCTTGAAAAGATAACAAACAAATAATAACAATCGTAGTAAATAAAAAAAAATCGTAATGCTGAGGGTACCACTTAAAAAAAAAAAAAAAAAACCCCATACTTGTATTTTAAAGGCAAAAATGAAATCACTTTGTCAAATGCAAAAGTCAGCGCTATCTCCCCAGACGCTTTGCCAGTGGCGCTCGTTCTCGCTTTGCTTACGGTAATACTGCGCCTGGGCAATGTGATATGCTTGCCGGTGAAAGTCACAAAGCATGCCAAAAAGCCACGGGTAGTGGGTCCACCGCACACGTGTGCTTTGCAGTGCTGGCTCCGTGTCCCAGTATTTGTTGATGCACGTAGCCAGCAGCTGCGACCGCACAAAGTTAATGTTGGGCCGAGTGCCACGCGTGGTCCGTAGCTGTTTGTTGGTAGGCGTGCGCCGCGGAAAAGGAATGACTTCTGGTATCTGTTCATCATCTGAAACTAGGTTGGTAAATAGCGGCGTACTACAGCTAAAGCGGCTGAAGCGCTGGCGCCGCCAGTGCGACAGTTGGTCAAATTTAAACTGAACTAGTTTTGAAAGTTCGGCCAGGGTCTCAGAGCGCTGTTGTCGTGATGTGGTAGTAAGCAGTGCCAGCAGTGACGTGGCTTCTAAACGGACCGTCTTGTTTGAGTTGGCTTCAGTGAGTTTTGTCGTGGTCTGGGTTGCAACCGTGGGGGTTTTGTCCGTATCATAGTCGTTCGGCGGTTGGAACACGAGCCCAACTGAAACCAGCACAGCAAAAAACGCAAGCACGAAAAGAATCTTCAAGTATAGCTCAAGGGCCATTTTTCTCTTTTGTAACTACAAAAAAAAATTTGTGGGTATAAAACAATAATAGTTGGTGGTTAAAGTGGAACTGAAGAAGTAGAAAAGGGGATGAAAAGAATTTAAAAATAAAAAAAGGGAGTCGCACTCAAAAATAGAAACTGTCACTCAAGCATCAGACAAAAATAGAATCTTCAATATAAATTACGTTCAGTTCTTTCATGACCTCGGGTCTATTTTATAGTCGTAGATAGCATATTTATTCACAGGCCAAAAACAAAGACTTGGAATTTTTTTATATTAATTCATATATATATATACGTATAAACAGAGGCTGGTTAATCTTGGTAGGCCTCGTTGTAGATCAGGGCCCTAGTATACTATAACACTTACACCCAAATATCCAGCTCCTCCACACGACTTTCTGACACATCTGGGTAGTAGGGGACCAAGGCATCACTACTCTGAACGTATGCAGAGTTGTACAGACGCCAGTACGGTGTGCGCACTTTGCGCGCCGGATGAAAAAGTCCTGCCCAAACGTTGTTCAGCACCAACCCGGCCCCAACTGCGTTGCGAATACCGTCAATACCATCTAGCACTCGGTTAATCACATGCGGTGATGTTTCAAAAATATTTGGCAATAGTAGGTCTAGCAGATGCACCATCGCATCCTCGCACCCAAGCCCAATACACCCTAGCGCCAGGTGCTTGACTACAGTGGCAGCCGTCTGCCTGTGCACCTGATCACGGTCAATTAACGCATCCTCAACCAGCGGCGTCACCGCATACACATAATCCTTCGCCATGTCGCCAATGTATTCAAACATAAACGTTAGCGACTTAAGCACACCATTTTGTACATTAAGCTCTGGCACCCGGTATTCGTTCATTAGAGCCGGCAACACCGTGAATGGTCCGCACGTCTCAGCCACAATACCAATCGCTACCGCAGTACACACACGAGACTGACGCTCCTGTACTCTTAGGTTGCTTAAAAGCGTAGCCAGCACGTCCTGCGGGCCAATCGCTTTGGCAATATATCCAAAAGTCTTATTAGCAGCCTTGCGAATAGCCTTTTTGTGCGCCTTTAACAGGTCAAGCAGCTCAAAACAAATCCGCATCCACTCGCGTGCACTAATGTACTCTGCACCGCGGTCAGCGATCCGACCCACAAGCAAAATCGTGTTTTCCTGAACCTTTTCGTGACGGTTGCGCAGAATTGGCGTCAGTCGCGGCAACAGATCACGGATGGGCGGTTGCATCGAAGATAATCCCACAACCTCAACAATAGCACCCATCGCGCCAAGAAGCGAACCTAACACATCCGGATATTCTTCACCCAGCTGCTCATACAAAACATTTCCAAGTTTTCCCATTAGCAGGTCGTCGTCGCACTGTTTCATCACTCGCGCAATCTTGGTGATAAGGTCGGCCGACTGCTGGCGCACTGCCGGTTGCTGGTTACTCAGTCGAAACAGAATTGTACTCACAATCTGCGGAATATACGGCTTTGTACGAGTACCCAGCGCTGCCACCGTCGTGCCAAATCCATTTAGCAACACTACATCTTGCACAGTTTGCTCTTGAAACGCCGTCAGAATACCATCAATTAAACGCACCTCCAACCGCTCAGAAACATCGCCAGCACCAAGTGCGCTTAGAACAATGTCAACTGTCTCGACCGCCATTTTTCGAAACGGCTCAGACTCGTCTTTTAGCACATCCACAATGCGCTCAATCACATCAGAAACCCCGACTTTCTGCGCCAGGACCAGCGTTGTCTCTACTACCAACCGGTAACTTTGCTTGTCCAGGGCTGTTCGCCGGACCCAAAAGTTTTTGAAAAATAAGGGCAGTACTTCTTCACGAAGATATTGAGGCGTGACGCCCTCTGTCGAAGTACACTGCTGTACAACCTTGAGTACAGTTTTGCGCAAATCCTTGTCAGGTGTCTCAAACTCGCGCAGGACAATCGCCATCACCTCACGAGTGTAGTAGTTGGCATATTCTGGATCCATTAGTGGAATCAAAAAGCCTATGCATTTAAGGTATGCATCTAGGCCACGGCCGCGCTGTCGCCTAATACCAGTCCATAGCGGCTCTAGTACTGATTCAAAAGATTCTATACCGTACGGTGCGGCTGCTTCAGCTAGTGCTGCAAGTGCCTGTCCTGTCATTGTACGCACCTTGGCATGTTCATCATTGAGACCTGGTGCAACACATTCTACAAGCTTAGTCAAATGCGGGAGCACCGTACACCCGCTCATCATCGCGATGCGCTGTACAATCTTGATACCCGTGTGCCGCGCTTCCCAAGACTTTTTCGACATACACACTGCTCGCACAAACGGCAAAAGCGCTGGAATACCTAATGTGTTGGCTACAACGGCAAACGCGCGCGCGGTAGTATTGCGCACATACTCGTTTTCATTGTCAAGATCTGACCGCATCGTTACAATCATATGCGCCATTCCTACCGCTTTGGAAAGTGTTGCTATGACGTCGCGACCTTCACTTTGTGCAAACTGGTCGCTGTCAATTAGCAGAGGCTCAATCACCACCAAAATTGGTCGTGTATGAGAACGCACCTCGTCGCCTAGTTTATGCAAAACACGATCAATGACCTTGACTAGTAAATGACGTTCCTGGTCTTCAAGCGTTCGTTCTCGCAAAAGCGGTAGCAACTGCTTGAATATTGCATCGGCACCAAACGACCGTGCATTGTCAGAAATCTGTCTCAATGCAGTTTTACGCACTGGCGGCACACCGTTCTTAATCTTGAGTAGCAGCCGCATGATTTTGCGTTCCTTGAGCTCTTCCATAGTCAGTTCGTTCTCGTTTACGCGGTCTGTTAGTTTACCAAAATGATTCATATCGCTTTCTTTGAAAAACTGTAGTTCGCCAACACCGGGAATCTCGGTCGGGAGTGCTTGACTCATGCCCAGGCTTTGTGCTGTGCTTTCTTCAAGCATAACAAAGCCCTCGGTAGTGACCGGAGCAGAAATCAATTTGTTGGCACCAGTTTTCAGAGGCACATAGTTGACAGGAGGCTCAAGAATTTCGTAGCCTTCGCTGGGCAGCACTCGATCCAGGTATTCATCACTGAGCACAGAGTGGGATTGAGAAACCTGTGGCAGTGGAGCCTCAGGCACCTCATCCCAACGCGAACGACGTGGTTTGGAAGCAGGTTCTTTTGGCTTTTCGGGCTCTACTACGTCCCAGCGGCGTTTGCGCGCCGGCGGCGGCGCTAGTTCCTTCTTTTGAATCAGTTCCTCTACACGCTTTTCCTCACGTTCAACCTCACGAATTTCAAGCAGTTTTTCGTAAGAAGCTTCATCAGCAGGCTCATCAAGAGGGCGATCAAACCGCTGGCGTTGATAATCAGATTCTCGATCGTAGATAGATTTTGTGGTTTGGCGCGCTTTGAGCGGGTCGTTGGCTTCGTCATCGTCATTAGCAATTATATCATGAACCATATCAGCTGTAGCAGTATATTGTGCTACTAATCTCTTGGTCCGTGTCTCAGGAACTATATCATTTGCGACTTCGGGCTCGGTGGCGGCCTCAGAGCGGGGCACAGTCTTGCCCTTGCGTGCAGCCTTGATACGCTGCAGCTCTTCAAAGTCAACTACACATTGATTAGTATTGAGTTTCATATAAATTTTTAAAAAAAAAAAAAAAGTTCACTCACTGTTATCGTTAGAAGGCATTGATTGCAACTGTAATTAATTGCCGGGTCTTGTGTTCGCCTTTCGGGTTTCTGATTTTGATCTTGTTGATATATAGGAGGTAGAAAAAAGTTTTTAAAGCTTTTTTTTTTTTTTTTTTGCTTTTTCAAGTCCCATTATTGATTTTGTCATCGTTCATGTCTTCACCTCCCTGATTCCAAGTCATTTCTTAAAAAAAAAAAAAAAAAAAAAAAACAATTATGAAGCTCATACCTTCCATTGTTTTGGGCCTCGCCGCGCTTGTGGCTGCGCAGGAAAGCACGCCAACAAGTGAGCAGGAGATTGACAATAGCAGATACAACTACACAGAGCTACTGACCCTGCAACCGCTGCCGCGCAACCGACTGCTCGCATCCTTCGACTTTGAAAGCTACTCAGATCCATTTGCGCCGGGCGGTGATTCTAGTAATAATTACGGCGTTTTTCCACGTTCAATCGGTCAGATTCTCGATCAAACCTCCACTCGTGAGCTGCACCTCCGCTTTTCTCAGGGCTGGTGGGATGCTGAAGGCTGGGGAGCGCCGCCCCGCAACGGATCCTTCGCCGGCGGCATCGGAGTCGAGCTGTGGGCATGGGTGGAGGCAAACACACTTGCTGACGCTGAGGCGCATTGGGGAAAGCTTGTTAACTCACTGTCAGGTTTGTTCTGTGCGTCGCTCAACTTTATTGACTCTGCGCAGACCACATTTCCGCGCAAGTCATTTCAACTCACTGGCACAAGTGTTACGAGTAAGAAGCTTTATCTTTTACGGGGAGCGCTTCCTCGGGAGCCCGTTTGTACCGAAAACCTGACACCATTTATTAAACTGCTACCGTGTAAGGGTAAGGCTGGCATTTCATCGCTGCTAGACGGCCACAAGATTTTCGATGCTCAGTGGCAGGGCATGGCCATTGACGTGGCGCAAGTTTGCAATCACAAAACTGGAACGTGCCAATGGAAACTGGCACAGGTAATTGACGCGGTCATTGATATCCCTCGCTCGCTACGGCGCCGAGACTCGCCCGTGCCTAAGCCTGTGCCCTATGATCAGCTGCGCTGCGACCCCTCTAAGCCCTACAATTCAGTCAATGACTGTTTCCCATTAGGCGAAGACCCCACACAGGAGTACAAGCTGTCGGAAGTGTTTGGTCGCAGAATCAGTGGTAAGTGTCCCGTGGCGCGTAACACGCATGAGCTAGTAGCTCGTGTCAGCAAGCCGGCTTGGGAGGTCAAGATTTTAACAGGCGACACGCCTGGAATTGCCTACACGACAATCTCGAACGAGTTTACACTAAAGACGTCTAATTGGTACGATTTGGAGCTGGAGACCACCAACGCCGAAGACGTACTTACGACACAGCGGGCACCGGTTTATGTCGAGCGCTCCTTTACGGGCTACGGCCAGGATAAAGGCGGTGTGCGTTCCGTGTTTCGTAACCCAGCTGCCACACCGGTACGATTTTTTTACTTTGAAGCGCTGCCGTGGTTCATGCGGGTTTACCTACATACACTCAAGGCTGAAACGATCCAGGGGGCTCATACGGAGGCAGACGTGGTTCGGGACATTAGCTTTGTGCCTGCAATCGACCGCCAGCGTCCAAATCAGCTTGAACTGGAGGTTGAAATTCCGGGCAACTCGACAGTATCCCTAAGCTACGATTTTGACAAGGCGCTGCTTTACATTGAGGAGTACCCGCCCGACGCCAACCATGGATTCGAGATCCCGCCGGCCGCAGTTGCAGTGGTTGAACCGCGCTCTGACGACGACGACGACAACACAATTGTAACATCGTCATCACTACGCACAACGTCATTGCTGCTATCCCTGCCCACGCCGGACTTCAGCATGCCCTATAACGTCATAATCTTGACCTGTACTGTCATGGCGCTCGCATTTGGGTCGCTGCACAACCTGCTGGTCAAACGTGTGGTTAGTGAGGAGGAGGCCGACGCGTTGGCGCGCAACCACCCGCTTCGGCTGAAACTGCAGAAAATATTCAAACTAAAGAAAAACTGAGAAAAAAAAATTGGCAAGTGGTTGTACGAATGGTATTTTTAAAAAATATAATTCTACGTATATTGTTGGAGGATATATCTGAGTGTGATTAATATATATAGATGAAAAATGTGTGTCCCTGTAGTATACTTTTTTTTTTTTAATGCCCAATACGTATATATGGATACAAGTTTAGGTTCTTATAAAAAAACAAAAAGAAAAACATTTTGTCCCACTTTATATCGTTTACTATCCAACAATCCCAAGTTCATAAACCTATTTATTTATAAGTATAAATATATGATTAATTACTATGTAATAAAATTATATTGTAACATTCTCAATGTGTGTGTGCAATGTATTAATGTATTTCTACAAAAATCAAGTCTATGATTATGCTTATAGGAGGAAATTTCAATGTTTTTTTGTTTGGTCTGGTTCGAGCGATAACTTACTATACAAGCAGAGAAACCCGCCTACACAAACCACACCTTCCTCTTTTTCCCTTCCTTTGCTGATTGTAAAAAAAAAAAAAAATAAATAAAAAATTCACTTTTTCCTAGCGTGGCCTGATTGAGTTCCCGCCGTTTTTGTAAGGGCTAGCTCGAGCTTTCGTACTGCCATTTTTAGTGAGTTGGTGCCAGCCTCACAGTTGACTTCGAGCCAACGCTCGAAAGTACCGCGTAGACGCGCAAGCTCGTAAGTAATAGGCATGCCATCGGCACGGGTATTATCACTACTGCTAGATGATGATGCTGCTGCTGCGGCTACAGATGCAGAGTTGAGTAGAGTGTGGAACAAGTCTGCCCACATATGCTGCTGCCAGTACCGTTTATACGGCGTGGAAATGCTGTACACAGTTTCACCCGTTCTTGCTTTGGGAGTTTTACGCGCTGTGATCTGGATAAATCTTCCAAACAGCATACAGTGTATAACGCCAGCTACTCCGTGATAATCTGCTTGATATGTCCAGGTTTTCCCTTCGCGCATTTCCACACAGTCCTGTTGGTCCATTGATCCCGCCCACCCGACGGCGCTGAACTCCACATCCGGTCGATATGCCGAAAGATCAATGGCACGACCGAAATCAATCAGCTTCAGTCGTTTCTGTGCCCATCCAGGTGACCCTCCACTTCCATTGTCGGTGGGTGCTCGGTAGTACCGGTCCCACACCTCGCCACTCTCCTCATCGACAGGGTCGAGCTGAAGCATGACGTTGTCAGGTTTGATGTCTCCGTGGATGATGCGAGCAGCATGCAACGCTTCAACAGCGCGAAGCAGCTGGACTACAAAAAACACCACAACCACCTCATCAAGGAGCGCGGTACCAGCGTCACGACGCGCAGCATTCACAGCGTCGAGAACCGTTCCCTGTGGAAGGTACTCTAGTGCCAGGCAACTTGCATCACGGAAAAGATGCGCGCCATATAGCCGAACCACATGTTGTTCGAGCGCGCGCCGCTGAGAGCGAAACCCTGGCCCCGCCAGCCGCTGCTGCAGTAACGTGAGAATGTAGGGCTCCCACGCGTTTGGATCATCTTCTACTTTGAGGGCGACCAGTTGGCCAGTGGGTTCACCCCGCTCTGTCAAGGACTCGGCAAGATAAACCGCCCCAAACCCACCTTCGCCGAGAAACTTGCGGGCCATGAATTGGATATTAGTGGTGCGTGCGCCCCGGCCTCCACCTGGTAGAGAGAGCAAGAACCCGTGCGTATGGCCGTGACCGTTGGCGCGCTTAAACGCCTTGCGCAGTGCAACGTGATTGCCGAGACGCGTGGTGCTGGCGTCGTGCACATGTGCCGCTCCCGCCAGCACGGTGTGCCGCGCACCCAGTATTGTGCGCTTGTGATCACTAGACGTGGGATCGCACACTGCATCAAGTATGACAACGGCAGGCGCATTGGCAGCACGTTCCTGTCGCGTGGGTGTGCTTGTCGCGGTGCGTAACGGTACTGGCGACCGCACAGTGGAAACTGGGATTGGCACCGTGCTACCATTACTACTACTATTACTACTACTACTACTACTTACATCATAGTTTTGGATTTTTCGCGTACTAACTGTTGATGATAATGTGCGCGACTTTTTTGACTTTTTGTGACGGGGCGTGGCCACTACCGTTGTGACCATCTTGCCGTCTTCAGTAATGATGGTACTAAACCCCGAGTCGCCGGGGGCTGGTCGGTGATAGGTCTTGTAGAGGATACCGCGGCTCTTGGCTAGAACTTCCTCGAGACAGTAGTCCTCTTCATGTATGTCGTCGCGTAAGTGCAGCAAAGCCACCCCGATGTGTTCGCGTCGCGCTGGTAACTGTGGCAGCACATGATCAAAAACATGCAAATTATAGTCATGGCCGGCTTGCGGGGCTAAGAGCCGGTACATTTTTTCAAGCCGCTGCACCGGCCGCGCGCCGTGCTGCAAACCAATTTCAAGAACGCGTCGGGCGCACCCCACAGCTGCTGGATCAGCCTGGTGGAAATGCCACTCCGCGTAGCTTTCGTAAAACCGGGCGAGCGTAGTACCAATAGCCTGCGTGTATAGGTAACGGTATATGCGGCCGTGCGCGGCGGGCGGTACGCAGCGTCGCAGATAGGTGAGCCACACGCCGAGATAGCGGGGGTCGTTTTGGTAATAAGAGTATGCGGCCGAGCTAAAACGGTCAAGACAGGCGCGTAGAGCCCGGGCGTAGGAATGGGGGGTATTAGTGAGATCAGCAAACGCGAGCACGTCGAGGACCGTCGCAGTGGCGGGGAGAAGCGGGAGTTGTGTCGGGAAGGGATATTGCATTTCTAGCTGGTGGAAGCATGTCAAATACGGTTCGATGGGGTCGTCGAGCTCAGCGAGATCCAGCCCGGCAAGTTGATTAGCTAGGTTATCGTCAGTTTCGCTGATGGTGGTAGTGCGGCGGCTGATGTATCCGTCCGCGACATAGACTTCGTTAGAGTTTTTATAGTGGCTATTGCTAGCAAGATTTTTTGACGGAGGTTGCAGCCCGCCTGTACCTAGTCCGGCGGCGGCGCGACCGGAGGAGGACGAAGAGTGGGTGATGGCCGCCGGTGGTGGATTCGCTGCTGCATAATGAGACTTTTCAGATGCCGCTGGAATTGTGAAACCAGGCGGCACCCCTACTGCTGCTATAAACTGGTTGTGCTCCATTTCTTCATGGCGCCATGTAGTGTGTACGCACGCAAGTCGTCGTTGTCGTCAGTAGTAAGCTTGCAAGAGGAAAAAAAAAAAAAGTCTTCTTGTGAGATCAAAAAAACAAAAACCAATTCGAATCAACAAAAAAACTTTGGGTTTTATCAAAAGGAATCGCTGATTATCACGGTCAACAAGGATTTGAAAACAACAACGGGGTTTGGTGTTTGAAATTCTTACAAAAATAAAAAAAAAACAACAACAAAAAACCAGAAGGAATAAAACAATAGGATCTGTTGATTAATATATACAGGAATTGTCGTGATACTATCGACCACCGACCCCCGTATTAAAAAAAAGAGTAATAAAAAAAAACACCCAAAATAGAACTATAAATATTCTTGAAAAAAACAATCACAATTAATAAAAAGATAAAAAAGGATGGTGATCTCGGTTTTTTTTTTTTTCAGGTGTGTCGTTGTTTGTTGTACTTCTATTATATGGACTATTATCATGATCAAATCAAGTCAAAAAAAAAAAAAAAATCGAATGAAAAACACATAATCATTGACAAACAATTATGTAAACATATTATATAAATACTGTGTCATTAAATATACAATTACGTAATTACGATAACGTTTTGATAAAACGATAATTTTTTTTTTTAAAAAAAAATAAAAACAAAAAATGCCATCACACTAAACTCAGCCGCAACCTCTTTGTCTATGAGCACGTGATCTTTTATAAAAAGACTTGAGCATTTTTTTTTTTTAGTTTTAAAAGTCTTAAAACATTTTTTATAGTTAAAAAAAATCATTATTGCGACGACGCGTCGCGTATGTTTTTTTATATGAATTTTTTTTTATTAAAAAAGATAATAAAAACAGTATTTCATTAAATTCCATAAACAACAGAAAAAAAATGATAAATATATATATATATAACAGAATAATAATAATAATAATAATAATAAAATAATAATAATAATAATAATAATAATAAATAATTATTATTATTCTTTATATCGGTAATATTTTTTTTCATATATATTGGTTCAAGTTAAATCAAGTCTTGACTTATTCAAGTATATACATATATATTATACCAGTTTCTATATAAAGTTATGTATACTAAAACCCATTGTAACCATTCGAAACATGAAAAATAAAAATTTGGGCTAATATATTATTACTTAAAGTCTAAACTGGTACCAACTCATATAAGTTGCAAAAAAATAAAATAAAAAAACTCACAACAGTAACTACAGATTGAAACAAAAGTCAGAGATTTTGGTTATGATATTGAGCCTAGATAGACTAATCAAATGGTATGAAGAAAGAATGCATATTAAAAATAATCATAAGAATAATAATAAAACATATAGTTATATATAAACTGGCTTTTCACTACATACAAAAAGAATGCTCAAGAATTCCAATCCACGCAAGACTAGGTGCGAGTGACTGGTGAAGATGTCGCCGAAGAAGGCGCAACAGACGGCGAAACCGTTGACGATGATGATGAAACCACAGAAGCAGTAGGCCAGCTCTTTTTGTTCTGTTTGTAGAGTAATGCGGTGGGAGGTGTGCCGTAAATATTGTTATTCGTATCACGTTTCTTGGTTTTGGCAATCACTGCTGCCGCAACCGCTGCTGAGGAAGATACTGACGGAGCGCTGCTGCTGTTGGTCACATTATTGACATTTCCCGTGCTCAATACTGATGTGCTCCCCTTCTTGTCCTCTTGCATTGCCGCTGCGGCTGCTGCCGCAACAGCAACAAGATCGTCGGTCAGTTCCAGTTGTGTCTTTTGTTTTTTTTCACGCTTAATGGAATCAGTAGAATTAGTCTTGTCATCCCCAGCAGCAGTGTCTTCAGACTGAGAAGATACCGAAGCTGCAACTTCACCATCAGCTGATGGCTGCTCCATGCTATTAACAACCACACCCGTAATGTCTGTCTCAAACCCGCCGCGGTACTTTTCCCGTCGCCGGTGCTCTGGCAAAATCAAAAGCTCAGTAAGAAGCTCATTTACTACCTGCCGAAAATCTTTGTTATTTCCATCTAAAATCTTAGCTCGCTGGCTCTCAAATGCTACCTGCAACTCTTTGCCGGTCCAAAAGCCACGTGAGTCAAGCGCTGCAAATCCATCCCAATCAACTTGACTCTCATCTTCGTAGCCAGACTGCTTTAAAAATTGCAGCAACGAAATTTTGTCACCAGGCATCATTGCATCGATCTTGGCCATAGCTGCACGTTTCACCATCTTTGTCCACTTGTATCGGCATTGAATACGTGACCGTGTGCCTCCCATCATGTCTGACACCTCAGTCCAGTTGATATCATGACCAGGATATGTAGTCATAATATGTGTCACAACTTCTCGTAATCTTTCTTCTTCATCCACACCCCATTTGTTCTGCACCCGCTTTTCACCACACTTGACGTAGTTCCGCCACCGGTCGCGACAATCTTCAGGCATGCGACACAACGTTAATCCAATTTGCTTCCACAGTTTGCCCTTTTCCTCCACGAGATCTCCAAGTTCCTTGTCTTCTTCTGGGGTCCACTTGCCACGAGCTTTAAATACATGGTATGCTCGTCGGATATGTTTGTAGACAGATGCTCTAGTCCGCGTAGGTAAAATGTTAGCTACATCATCCCAAAAATTATCTTTTCGCCGTTCATTAGACCACACTCGCTTGCACAGGTCCTCACGAGTCATATTGTTCATATGGCAGTAACGCATCATGAACTCATCGATGAGGTCTACTTCATGTTGTGAAAAACTGCCGCCATGCTGATTTCCTTTGCCTGTCCAGTTCAGTCGTTTAAAATTATCAGTCGCAAGCAGCGACGCCTGATGGTTTGTCGAACTAAGACTCCCATTGACACCAGTGCTCTTGTGACCGGAATCACCAGATAGTGATACATAACGCCAGTTGTTGTCATCCATTAGATTACCAGTTGTAGCTGTATCTGAAGTGACTCCAGCCGTAGTAGACGTAGTAGAAGATGCAGCACCAGTAGTCGTGATAGCAGGAGAGGTTGGACTCGACACTGGCGATACAGAATCATTATCTTTCTTGTTGAAACCTAGAGTGTTCCGCATGGGATTCAGCAAAGACGGATCCTTTGCCACTGAAATAGCAGCCAAATCACCTTGCACAATTTTTCGTTTACCGGCCTTTGGAACTGTTGTAGTAGAATTGGGACCAGTACTAGCTGGCAAGGTATCAGAGACGGCTGCGCCGTTAGACTGATCTTCAAAATTCATTTCAGTGTTTGAACGCGCATACTTGATCGCCTCGTTTAATAGCTCATCATCATAAGCAGAATTACTGTGCTTGGTTTTTTTCTTTTCGTTGAGCAGAATACCGTCAAAGTTTTGTTGATTGCCGCTTGACTCGAGCGTTCGTACAATTGCCGAGGCATGCATCATCGCATCTTCCAGTTGACTCTGTTCCTTTGTAGTCATTTCCAATGGTGAATTATCATCGTCCAGTTGTTCGAGGGCAGGGTCCACATTACTGATGTTGCGTTTCAAGCGTTTTTTCAGCTGGTGACTGTTGAAATTTTGCTCCTCAATTAGCATATTGAGATCCACTTGATTGGCTGCGTCATCTGTGATTGAGTCAGCATAGAATCGCTGCCAATTGGGATTGTCAGGATGACTAAAAAACTCTTGTAAGTCAGTTTCAAATGTATTGTCGTTGTTATTATTTGAAGCTGTGTTATTGTTTGTACTAGGATTGTTGGAGGTGTTGGAGGCGTCGGGATTGCCAGATTTGCGTTTCTCGTCAGGTAAATCAACATCACGAAGCTCAGGCGCAATATCATCAACGCTAATATCCGCGTCATCTTTTGCCAACGCGTCGACTTTGGCAATTTTTATGGGCCGATCAACTTCAACATCTTCGTCCTCACCATCTTTGAGTCTTTTCTTCGTGATTTTGCGCTTGCGCTTTTTATTCTTGCGTTTCTGTTTTCGTAGTTCGAGTAGTGCTTGTGCGCCCTCTTCTTCTTCCTCGCCGCCATTGTCGGAAAGATTGTCCCAATCGCCTGCGGTTCCATCCTCGTCGTCAGTTGCGGCGGCAGCGGCGGCGGCAGCAGCAGCTACAGCAGCAGCAGCAACAGCAACAGATGTTTTTTCGTCTTCAGTAGCAGCAGCCACAGCGGCTGCGATAGTTGCAACGTCATTTTCGCTAGGATCAGACATGCCAAATGCTGGCTCAGAGTGCTTTTTACTCTTCATTCAATGATTACACAAAAAAAAAAAAAAAAAAACTTGGAATTAATTAGCAGTTAATAAAATGTGTTGTGCAGGCGTCGTGTTTTAATTTTTCGTGTTTTTCACTTACGCGTTTTGAATTTCTTTTTTTGTGACCTGGTTTTGGCGGGTCAACTTGAATATCAAACAGGTAAACGTATGGTTTGAATAAGTAAAGGTAGGGTGACAGTTGGAAAAGATATGTTAAACGAGAAGGTTGGGTCGGTAGGGTGACTTTGACAAGAAAGAGAGAAAAAAAAAAAATTAAAAAAAAAAAATTTTCTGTGGTGGCGACCGTGCTAGAAAAAAAGGCTCCGTGACAAAAAATACGCATATTAAAATCATGTGATCCGTCAGTACTTGATAAAATACCCGAGTACGTGCTGAATCCTATCTTCCCACAGTGTTGTTAGACGACGTGATGTGTCATTGAGCAGGGCAGCGTCGTCTTTGCTATCGCTATTTCCCAAGTATGTTTTCACTATTGATCGCAAATCTTTTGTTGAGATCTGCATGTGTGCGCCTTCTAGCTCCATGTACACAATTGCATTGCGCTCACCCAGTGCCTTTAAACCAATCCAATCCTCTGTGTACAGTTTGCGTTTTTCAAGCGGGGTCACAACTTGTGTGGTTTTGTTATACTCTTGAAACCACTTAGAAATGTTAGAGTGCTGTCACAAAGAGGGAAAGAAAAAAAAATAAAAATAAAAAGTCAGATAAATTTTAACTTACAGAGCTCTGTTTGGGAATAACAGTAGTGTCATCTCTGAACTGGACCAAAATCAGCTGTTCAAGGCTGCTCAGGTTGTTTTTATAAGTTATATTTTTAACCTCGCGCTCATTGTTGATATCGGCCAAAAAGTGCGAATGGTTTAAGTACGTCGCGTAATTTTCAGGGTCCTGTTGCCTTTAGTTAGATTTGTGGTTGGGATCATGCCTTTAGTTAATAAACTTACTCGGAAGTATTGTGCGTTGATGCTGTGTGTTTGCGCATAGTCGGTGAAAATCTGTGAAATGATTAGCTTGTTCCGCTGCTTACAGAGGTACTCTCTTTCACCACAATAGAATACATCAGCAATGCCTAAATGTCATGCGTTAATTTTTTTTTTCTGTGTAAAACTTTTAGTCTTACCGTTATGGGGTGAACCGAATGTTACCAACGTTTTTACCGGCGGGTTATTGCAACGCTCAGCATAACCCCTAAGAAACAGGCCACCCTGTGAAAACCCAATTCCATCAAACCCGTTTTCTAAACCTGGAACGTTCTTTAACTGTTCACAGATTTCATCGATCTGGTACCAGGATGAAACAAGAGAATATTAGACACATCTTAGTCTACATCAAGACAAAAAAAAAAAATAAATAAAAAAAATATATATATACTTACCTGTTCGTCAACTACACCCAGCACGGTTTGTTTTTGATCTTCACTACCGTCTTCATCTAGTCTGACAACATGAACTTGAATACCTTTATGAATTGACTTAATCTCCGCCACTGCAGTCTGGATTCCGGCCGAATCATACCGATCACCCATACCATGCCAAAGCACAATAGGCCGTTTGTGAGATTTGCTGCTTACAGAGTTGTGAATTGGAATTATGCTAGCCAAAACAAAAGAAGTCAAAAAACCTGATAGTAGTACTGTACTTAATTTCATTGATGCTGTAGATAATAGTGGTTGCTGTTGGATAGAAAAGGTTGGCAATGTGTTGGGTGAGAAAAAAAGGGTTTTTCCCTTCTTCTGAGATTTAACTATGTAGAAATTGATACACAGTAACACTGAGGAGGGGGTGTGAGAGTTAGACATAAGACAGCATGTGATGCATAAGTATTATTAACCATTTTTTCATTTATCCATGGATAAATAAATAGCAAAAGACTTTCATACTAGAAAGTTTAATGTACGATTTTAGACTTTTTTTTGAAAATATTTCATGTGTCAAACCCTTGTCGTGATATATATTTATTTAATAATTTTTAAAGAAAGAGGCAATTATAAAGGTTATTATCTACGGTTACTTGAAAAAATTAGGTATGTATCGACATTACTGTTAGAATGAACGTCCCCGGCAGTCAAAAAGACTGAAAAAACAATGTTATTTGAATACATTAGATTATCCTTATATTATTGTTTTGTTTTATTGGTAACAACTAACAATCAAAGTTATTTTTTTTTTTTTTTTTGCATTATTTTAGTAGTACAGTATAGTGTGCAATTAGTCTTGGCTTTGAATGATAATTATACTGTAACTTTTCTGATTTGCAATTCGTGATAGACTTATTGACAGTGTCTGTTTAATTCAAGCTTCTTAAAGCTTTGATCTGATGGAACGGTACAGGCTACTAGTCGGTGCTATAAGAGTCGCCTGAGTTGGCCTGTCTGTCCTGCTGTCGTGTGACTGAACACAAAGTCTGCAAGTATATCTTATCAGCCACTTTTTTTTTTTTTTTTTTTTTTTTTGCTGTTTGAGATTCGGAAGGATTTTTGAAAAAGTATCTGAACGCTGACTTTATCTCATTGAATCTGTCAGAAGGTCCGACATTGTAGATAAGAATGAAATGGTTTTTGTTTTTGTTTTTTTGTTTTTTTGGTTCTAAATAGCTTCTTTCATACTACTTGTTTTACACTGTAACAATACAAAATCAAGCGTAGCAAAGATCCTGGGTTCATGACCTTTTTGTTTTATATAATCACCAAAAGTCTACCTTGATGGTGGTGGCATCCAATTATTCGTGAACAAGACAAAGGTTCCAACTATAAAGATTATTAGATTATTTTGTTTATTATTACGTAAAAATGGAGGCATTAAATAGCACTATTTTTTGGCTTTTCTAGATTTAATCTAAACAAATACTTGTGGTGGTTGTGATAATGGTTTATTTTTTTATTTTTTCTTTGAATAGTTTTTTTTTTTTTTTATTACTTTTTTATTTTCTCTCTCTCTTCTTTTTTGTTTTCCTAACCTTCAACTTATTGTTTTTTTTTTACACCCTCCAGGTTTTCTATTATATCTAAAAACATTTATATAAGCCTGTCGAAATCTGGTCGTCAGTATTGCCAAACACCGTCTTCTTTTTCAACGACCCTTTGTGCCGACTACAAACCCAAGAACTCTATTTAAACTCTGATATCGACTGTCTTCACATCCTCCAATGGGAAATGTTGCCACTAAGGAGCGTCCACGCTCCAACTCGGTTTCTTACATGGTATACCAGGAGCAGCAACAGCAGCAGTTAAGCAACTCAAATCGCCCTAGAACTCGCTCTGTGCCTGATCCGCTCGCCAACACTGCTTCTTTGTCCAGACAGCATCGCAAGAGCAAGAAAAAGCGCGAAGAGCCCCAACCGCCCTTCCGCCTCACATTCAACCCTCTCGAAACTGTCGATGGCGGTTACCTGCAACCTCATGGTGTGTACTCTGGTGCTCACGATTTTGATTACCCAATCGTCAGAAAATTAATACTTGATCGCCGTTTGGCTCCCTTCTATAAGGGTCTTCAAGACTACAAAAAAACGTGGACCGATGCGGAATTACTCGAAGCCATTAAAAGCTCACCACTGCCCGCATCAGATTCAACCCCCACTGATATTGCATTGAGAAATAGCCTCAATGATAAAAAATCTTCACAACTTGCTTCCGGATCCAGCATCAAATCTAATTCTAGTTCCAGCGATAACGTCAGTGCCAATACTATCAAACCCACTTCATCTGACTACGTCATCTCAGATGCAGAACTGATTGCCCTCTATAGAGATGTCATAGAGTGTCCTATTTGTTTTCTTTTTTATTCCAACCGGCTCAATCTTACACGCTGTTGTGAGCAGCCTATTTGTACAGAGTGCTTTGTTCAAATTCAGCGCAAGCCGCCCCACTACCCAGAAGAGGACGAGGACGAGGAAGTTTCCGGCACTTTGGATGAGCAGGAGGCACGCAATCAGCTAAAGCAGATGGAAAAGGAGCTGATTTCAGTGCCTGCGTGTTGCCCGTTTTGCTTGACCCCAGAAATGGGCATTACGTACACACCTCCGCGGGTGAGGACAGGCCTTGCTTCTGCCAAGGGAAAATTACTTTCAATTGTGAACGAATCTACACTTTCGTCTGACTCTATTGCAATCGCTGATGATGACAAAATTAGTGGAGAGGAGAACATGTTAATGTCTAGTAGCCTGGACACACCGTCGCCTTTGCTTGAGCGCCGTGGGTCACTAGCAGCAACAAACCCGGAGGTTGTCACGACGGATCAGATCCGCCCTGAGTGGGCACTTAGACTTGCTGCAGCGCGTGCCTATACAGCTCGCAAGTCTGCCACTGCGTCTGCCATCCATGCATCTGCTTTCAATCCTCAGGCACTAGCTAATCGAGATGATAGCAGAAGTGGTAGCAGCAGCTCGGGTACCTCTGCCAGCGCTGGCGCTAGTAGACGTGCCACACGTTCAATGGTGGTTGATGTGAATCCCCGTCTTCAGGAGCTCGAGGAAATGATGCTTATGGAAGCCATCCGGTTATCGATGTTAGAAGAAGAGAGGCGCACAACCAACAGTGTAACCACAGCGGGAACAAGTTCGGCTGCAACTAATAACACAAGATCTGCTGGTCGTATACACAACGAATAATCACATTCAAACATTGGTTTTTACTGATTAGTTGATTTGGCCAATCCATTATTGCTACTGCAGTTCACACCTCTTTTTTTTATCTCTCTTATATCTTTCAATCCATTCACTTTCTGTGTACTGTTTGCCACCTTATTCTTTGCATTAGTTTTCCACAATATGGTCGTGGCCGATTTTTTTGTTCTTGAATGCTTGATGTTTTCCCGAGAGACTTTCTGGTATGATGATGTTTTTTTTTTTTCTTTTTTGTTTTTTAATATACCATATTGTCAAGACTGGTGTCAAAGTTGGGCTTTACTACCTGGTATAGATATTTATTTTTTTTTATTTTTTTTTTCATTTTATTACGTATTTCTTTTCATGTCAAATTTATTCATCAATTTATTTATTCTATTATTTTTTTTTGACTTTTGAACGTCCTTAGAAATGTTGACTACTTGAATTGTCTTAACTAAGTAGATGTTATAAACAACCTTAAGAATGGTATGTACGGACGATATATATTTACCAAAGCTCTATATAGTCTTTTTATATAATTATATATTGTTATTAGCATTATTATTGAAAATCCTGATGGTTGTTGTTCAACATTATTTTTTTTTTTCTTCATATTGTACACTAAAAACAATTTAGACAAAAGCTTGGTCTGGTGCCCATAGTATAAACTATTGTATATTATATAAACCAAAAAAAAAAAATGGGAATTATTATTTGTAAATTTATTATTGTTTTATTTTGGTTATGAAAGAAAGATATGTTTGAAATAAATATTTATATTGTGACTTGATAAAAAAAAAAAAATCAAAACATTGTTTTTGTATACCCGTAAGGAGGGTAGATGCTAGTTTATATGCAACTTATTTAGCAGTCATATGTATACAGCTTCTAGATTAGTCTCAACTTCATGGTGGATTCTTAAAAAAAAAAAAAAAAAAACAGCCTCGACCAAAAAAAAGAAAGAAAACAAAAAAAAGTACGATTTGTATAAACTATTAAAAAAAAAATAACTAAATGAAATAAATAAAACATTTTTTTTTCTCCAAACGTGCTTGATTTTCCAAATGATATTAATTTTTCATGATACACATACATATATATATAAAAAGAAATACCAGATTAACGGTAAGACTTTTGGTAACGGGCACGAGCACCGGGACCACCAAACTTCTTGGGCTCAGATCTTCTGCAGTCAGCGATAAGAAGGGTTCTGTCGTAAGAAATGAGGGCCTTCTTCAACTCGTTCTTGGACTGCTCATCAACGAACTTCTGGTAGTAGGCAACGATACCCTTGGCAATAGCCTGACGGATGGCGTAAACCTGGGAGACGTGACCACCACCGTTGACGCGGACACGGATGTCAACGTTGGCGAACTTTTCGAGACCAGCAATAAGAAGGGGCTCGTAGACCTTGTATCTGAGAATCTCGGGCTGGACAAGGGTAATGGGAGAACCGTTGACCTTGAGGAGACCCTTACCGGCCTTGACGTGGGCAACAGCAGTGGCAGTCTTCTTCTTGCCGAAGGTCTAATTAAAAAAAAAGAGTTAGTATATATGTGTATATATATTTTTTTAAAAAAAAAGGATTTGATGAGAGTTTTTGCAACGATGGAAGAAGGTTGATGATAGTAAATTTCATTTAAATTGAAATTTTTCAAATCGATAATTCTTTTTCATTTGACTGGTACTGCCACAAAACAAAACAGGCCAAAAACTTCCAAACAGTAAAGTGAAAAAAAGATGGTGATCAAATATTTCATGACTTGATAGTGATAATGTAAATTGAAGTACTTTTCAAAGTGTTTTTTTTTCGAAATCATGAATCAAGAATATAAACTGGCTGTAATCAAAAGTAGTAATTCAACTGTGTTGTAAGAGCTTCAGCGCCATCGTCGATTAATGTCACAAACAACTACAAAGTATGGTGAAAGCACATCACCATCACTGAGCCATGAGATATTGAACATGATTTCTGCCTTTAATAAAACTCGAAAAATGTCGAACGTTATGCCACTATCCATCTGTCGCAAAATTCCAACTCATCAAATCCGTTTTAAAAATAAAAAAAATACTTACTTGGACGCTGTTAACAGAAGTCTTTTCAGAGCTCATTTTTTTAATATTTCTATTATGGTTCGTCTAACAAGAAGGGACACTCACAAAAGTAAGAGGGAAAAAAGAGAGAGAAAAAAGGGAAACAAAAAAAAAAAAAAAGGGAAAAAAAGGGAGTGGAAACTAAAAAAATTTTACCTCGCAACCCAACACCATAGAAAAAAAAAATTAGTTTTGAGAACATGATCGAATAGGTCAGTAGTGGGCTTACAGTACCAGTCTTGATTATATAATACACACAGCACAGATTTATAATACAATATTTAAGTCAACTTTTCATTTTGTTAAGACCTAATTCTTTCAAAAGTTTAAATTATGCGTGAATATTTCAGAATATAGCAGTCACATCAAAATTTTAGTAAACTCATTGTGTATTAGGGCTAATTTTAAACATTGAGTTAGGGCTAACTTTTCACCAAGATTGAAAGAATCACCATGATGCCCAAGATCATGATGTGAGTTAGAGTGACAGGCCTCCCAGGTCGGCTTGATTTACATCAATAACAGATAATAAAGCGCATTTGTTCAAAATATTTTATTTAATATTAACATTTCATATGATTCAGTCTTAAATTCTTTTTTTTCAATAGTATATGTTGCTTTTAAAGGCCAGGTTATCAATACCTACAGTTTATATCTACACTTTACTCCAGATATCACAAGAATGGGTGTAACATAAATATGGCATTAAATAGTAACAACATTGCAAAAATTCAACATAAACAGTAGAAAATATTATACGTATTATAAAATTGAAACTGTTTAATCGAAGAGACCCATACCCATGTCCTCATCAGACTCTTCCTCCTCGGGCTCCTCCTCGGCGGCAGCAGCAGCAGCACCAGAGTCACCACCAGCAGCGGCAGCGGGACCAGAAGCGGCGGGACCAGCAGCACCAAAAGCAAACAGGAGCTCCTTAAGGTCCTTGCCCTCGACAGCCTTGGCGAAGACGTTGGCCCAAATCTAGAAATAAGAAAAAGTTAGTATTAGACTAAGAAAAATAAGAACCGAACAAGATCCAGATTGTTAAAATGAAAGACGCGTTAAAATCAGTTGTTTAAAGATCCAATTTAAAAAAAAAAAAAAAAAAAAAACATTGATCTGATAAAATATTAGATAGTTTGAGTTGATTGATATGTATCGTAGAGCAGCCAATAGTCGAAGTTTATAAAATTGTAGTATGAGATTTGATGATATTCTGTTGACAATATACCATTTGTACTACCAAAAAAGGCAAAATATAATAAATTGAAGAAAAAAAAAAAGATTAAAAATAAGGATCGCTAACTAATCCGTAGGTCGATTAAAATATATAGATAAATAATCCACATAAAGATTGTCGTGGGGTGTTCTTTTCGTCTTTTCTATCACGTTTATTCAAATTCAACAAACTGGCTCTACCAAACAAATGTGAAAAATTTTTTTTTCAACTTACAGGCTGGACCTCAATCTTAGCAGCCTTGGTCAAAGCCAAAAGCTTTTCAGCAGAGATTTCGACCTCAGCGTCGGCAAGGATGAGGGCGGCGTAAGAAACAGCGGCTTCGGAAGACATTATAACTGTATGTGTGATGTGTGTAGAGTGTTGTTATTAGAAACAGCAGTGAAATAAAAAAAAGAAAAAAGAGAGAAAAGGGAAAGGAGAGAGAGAAAAAAAAAAAGAGAAAAAAAAAAATCACAAAACTGCTGGAGCCTCCAAAATAACGTAGCACATAATAAAGACGACTTATGACTTAAAAGGTTGGGGCAAGGGTTAATAAAACTTGAAACTTGTGAATTAAATGTAAATAAATATGCCATAAAAACTATACAATATATTTTATATTTTTTGTTTTTAGTTTTATCCTTTTTAGGCATATTGTTTTTTTTTTTTTTTCTTTTTTAGTTCAGTCAATTTGCAGATTACGCTTCGCAATTTACTTGTCTACAACCCATTTCATTTTTACTTTCCTCCTCCAGCCAAAAAACCAACCTCGCCAATTTTTTTCATCCTGGTCAGGCCAACTTTTATACCAAAAAAAAAAGCCATTCTAACCATTCTAGTTATGCAGTTTCAGTTCTAGCCGTACAGGTAAATACATTCTATTTTTATATCTTCATTTCTGGTTGTATTGGGCTCACGACCGCCGTTTTATTTAACTACTTGTTTGGTCGTCGTTATTTATTTATTTATTTTTTTTTTTACTAATAAATGACTGGTAAGAGATCACAAACATTAAAACACCAGGTTCATCAGCGCCTTCATTGTCGCAAGTTTCTTTCTTGGTAAAACTTTTATTTTCTTCCTTCGTATTAACATTTCTTAGTTCATTCAGACTCTGCTTTCCAAAGTTATCTCTGCCTAAAGACACACGTCCAAACCTGCGTCTCATCACTCTGGCCAGTTCTGAACAATAAAGTAAACACAAGTCTATCTTTGACGGTCTCGACCTTCTCTTAATTAAAATTTATCTTTTTATCTCTTTAAAGATGGATGATAATAAAAATCAACCGCGGCTGCAAAACGCGTCGGCGCCGCCAGCTGCAGCTACGCAGACTAATTACGACCGAGACCAGACCATGCCTGATAACCGTGCCTTGCTTACAGAGTCTTTGAGTCCAAGCCTTGCAACAAGTACAGTTTCTTACTCTCAGGAACAGTTAGCTACAAGTCCGGTAACTGAAAAAAATTCCAGTCCTCTTGTTTTGCCAGCTTCGGACAGCGCAACTCTAGCTATTGCCCAAACTCAGAACCAATCCGGCCGTCAAAACGTTCCGTTTCAGATCAGCAAGTACATAACTACAACTCCAAACATTCACAAAACGGGGACTACGACAACAATCACTGCAGCAGAAGCTCCCGAGTCTAGCCTAGCTTCTTCCTCGTTTTTGGTTAGTAACAGAATCTCTAGTCAAGGTGTCACAAACAACCCAAACAGTATTTTTACGGAAACCTCGGCAACAGTTTCCAAGACTAATATTTCCACACTGTCAGCCGCCGCAGCCGCAGAGTTTCAAATACCTACTCAGTTTTTAACGTTGACAGCACCTCAGATTGATGTACAAACTTTGGTCCAGCTCAAGGAAACTCTTTTCTCTGCAACTCAGTATCTACAACACGCAGACCAGGTAATAAAATACTACCGCAGCCAGGCCTCGCAGCTCAAGCTGCAAAATCAGCTACTTATGATTGAAACCCACGAGGCTTCTCAGCGACACGAGGTTGAGAATCATCTGATTAAGCGTGAGCTTGATCGTCTCCGCTTTGACCAAATTGATCGTCAGAACGAGGCAGCGGCAGCAGCAGCAGCAGCGGAACCGCAATTTGTTGCAGGCTCTACGTCAAACTTGTCAGGACTAGTTCATCAACCAGCAGGCAGTAACAGATCTACTGCATCTGGTGTTGCATCGCCAGGCTCAACGGATTCTGATACCTACCGGCGTCGATTGCAGCGTGCCAAGCTACGGATACGCGATTATGACAAAGAACTCGAACAAAAGAATAAGGAAGTGGCGATGCTTAAAAAACGACTGCGAGAGAGCAGGCTCCATCGCGAAGCTTTGGAAGACGCACTGGTAAAAAGCAGTACCCCAGGTAGTGCTCATAAGCTGCTTCCGCGCCACTTTGAAGTCAAATATAATGACGATAACGATAATGATTATGATAATGATCCGAATAATAATGAACAGGAATTGAAAAGTGAACGACCGGTAACACCACCGTCTTTACAGAGCAAAAACCAGCCGTCTGCTTTGAACACCCCACAGTCTGCGACTACGCTGTTTAACACACGAGCACCTACGACAAGCACTACGCGCGACAACGGTCTTGACGCTCTCGGCTTCCTTGCATCACAGGCACTACAGGACCAACAAAATCGCAATTCCGTCGAATCAGAGAGCCCGAGACGAGCTACTACGACAACTTCATTTCAGGATAAAAGTACATCGTCGTCGCATTCAGGGCCAGGGCTACACAGTCTTCCAGCTTTGCGCTTTCCATCTAGCGGCACAGTAAGTGCTGGGGCAAGTCTTACAAACTCGCCAAAGAAGGGACATGAAAAGGCGGGTCTCCGCAGCCCCGTTGCATTCAAAAAGAAACTAGTGTCGCCAAATCTTGCAACCCCGTTTCCGCTAATCAAAACTGCAGCTGTTGCGACAGATACAAATGTTGTGTCTGCTGTGACAGCGCTCAAACCTGCAGCGGATATAAGTGCACCACACTCTTCGGAGAAACGTCGCCGCCGGGAATCGACTGGTTCTACAATAAGTAATTCCAGCGACCATGATGATAAGTCAAACAGCGACCCGCCATCGCCTAAAAAGCAGGCATTGCAAAGCTCTGTAAAGGCACCTCAAACACCGTCACGCTGAGAAAACTTTTTTTTTTCACTCTTTATATTGAACGCTCACAAAAAACAATCCAACAACAAAAAACAACAACTCCTATGCTTGCTATACAAGTTCGTATCTTATATGGGTTTTTCAACTTTAATTTCTGCTATTATAACTTGGTATTTAATTGTCTTTCATTTCATTTATTTATTTATTTTCGGTCTTGCTCTATTTATTTTCTATATTCTACTATTTAGTGTTACTCTTAATGTTTATTACTCTAATTTATTACTTTGCTCAAAAATGTTTTTTTTCAATATTGTGATGATAATTATACTCTTATAAATCTACGGTATATATCTATTGGCTTTAATATATAATTTGATGAAAATTTGTCAAAATACGTTCATTTTTTTTTTTTTTTCGTTTCCAAACCGACCCTCAGTTTATATAAAAAAAAGGGGTAACGATAATGATACCAGTGTATATACATGTATTATTATCAACTGAAAAAAAGACAAAAATACTTATATGATAATAAAACTTTTAGTAAATCTATACTGCAAAAACTTGATTACATGATAAAGGGGGAAGAATAATGACTAGCCCGTACTTGATTTTTCGATATGTACTGTTTTCCCTTACATATTTATTTATGATGATGACATTAAGAATTTGAATTATTTCAAAAAAAAAAACCAACAACAAAGAAAAAATAACAACTTGTTATCAATAAAAATATTTAGCAAAGCCTTCATAAACTGAAATTGTTTCATGTATGAAAAAATTTGTACAAAAAGTTAGCCCTACGGGGGGCTCGAACCCCCAACCTTGTGATGACTATAATACTGTACAAGGACAGAAAGTAAGAGTCACACGCTCTACCGATTGAGCTAGCAAGGCAGCTTTTTATTTTTCAAAATTTGTGGGATTATCTAAAGCAGGCCTATAGGACAATTATTAATACATATAGTTTTAGGCCGGAGAAAAGCTTCGATGCAATCCACGAAAAAAAAAAAAAAAAATCTAAAACTAAAATTTATTGTATGTTCCTGAAAAACCAAAAGGTTTCAATCTCTTGGATAGACGCCGCTGTTAATGATTCTTCACAAAAGTTGTTACAGAACCCACTGAAACCATTCATGAGGACTATGCCTCGCAATACCTTCAGAAAGTTATTTCAGCTGCGAACAGGTTTCCCTTAGCACATGTGTTATCTCATGGAGAATTTGGCGCCATCGAATGCCTGAAACACCTAAAGCGCGCTGAGAACGCTAATTTCAAAGTCTCATAGAGATAAATGTTTTTGAATTTCATGTCTTCTTTGTATATCTTTGTTATTAATATTATTTCAAATATGTAATTATGTGATGTAAGGACAATAAACAAGATTTTTTTTTATCTATCTACAAAACATGAATAACGTTGAACAAATCATACCTAAAAAAAAAATTCCATCTACATGGTATGAAGGATGTAACTATGTGATGTAAGGACAATAAACAGATCTTCTATCTATCTATGGTATGAAGTGAAAAAATTTGCGTTAGCCCGGAGTCGAACCGGGGGCTCGACGATGGCAACGTCGAATTTTACCGCTAAACCACTAACGCTTTTAATATTTTAAAGGGATTCAAATCAAAAACAAATTAAGTCATAGTAACAAAACGTTTTTATCAATTAATGGGCGAGCTGTTATGAGCATGCCATTCAGTGGTGTAAAAAATGGCATAAGCGGTATAACTATCTAAATTTTATTTTGGCTTGTGCCATCTTTTTGAGTACGGCATCAAACTGTGGACCTTTGCAATTTAGAGCAAAGATGGAAACAAGTTTAGAAGTATTCAAGATAACTGCTTGAAACGAGCATTTGGCGCAGTAAAAAGTGTTAATGCTTTTGATTAGTAACCAAAAAAGTGAAAAAAAGATATGATCGAGACAAGAAAGCTCGTACAGCATTGCAGAAGCTGAAAAGCACTATGCGCTGTACATCACGAGCTGAGTGGCAGAAAGACTATGATGAGTTAGGTGAACTTCGACAATACTACTCTTGTACTCAACGAGAGTTGTATAATAGTAAGTACCCCAACCCACTGGAACCATTCATGAGGACTGTGCCTCGCCATACCTTTAGCAAGTTATTCCAACTGCGAACGGGTCATGGTGCTATTGGAAAGTATTTCCAAATGAGATGTATTACTGAGAGAAATTATAACTGCGAATGTGGACAGCTGGAAACAGTTGAACACGTTCTTAAGGAGTGCCCTCTACATCCTGTGGAGCGTAGCTTCTTAAGTAAAGTTTCCCCGGAACTTGATCTAAGAGTCCTGCTTGATACCAAGAAGGGTCTTGGAGCGGTAGTCAAGTTCTTGAACTCATTACCGCAACTTCTTTGCTGATGGTTTGCTTGATTAGAGCAGCTTGTTAAGGTTTTACTGTGTGTCAATCTCTGTTAT
>QVTG01000005.1:133456-149218 GCA_013305925.1 Geotrichum reessii
CAAAAACATTTGTCTCTATGAGACTTTAAAATTAGCGTTCTCAGCGCGCTTTAGGTGTTTCAGGCATTCGATGGCGCAATCACCGTCTCTTCTTATTCAATTATTCATGTTACTCATGCCTTTCATGTTATTCACATTAGTTGTGATATTTACGCTATTCATATCACTACTAATCAATATCTTCCTCTCGATCTGTCTCTTCGACCCGTGGCTTGCCATGCTAGCTACTCGTCGCTCAACACAGATCCGCTTTATTATAGTTTTGATAAATGATAAAAATGTGCCAAGCGTTAGTGGTTTAGCGGTAAAATTCGACGTTGCCATCGTCGAGCCCCCGGTTCGACTCCGGGCTAACGCATACTTTTTTTTTGAAAACTTGTAAAATATGTTTTTTTTTTTTTTTTTTTTAAAAAAAAAGTAATTGTTTTTCAAGTCAAATAAAAAATCATTGTTAAAAAAGCCTGTTTTTTTTTTTTGAAAAAAAAGCCAAAAAAAGATGGTTACAAAATAGATTAAAATAATATATATATATACATATATATATGGCGCGCTGAGAACGCTAATTTTAACGTCTCATAGAGATACATGTTTTTTTTTTTTTGAATTCAATGTCTTTTTTGTACATATCTTTGTTATTTTTTTTTAATCATGTAACTATGTGATTTAAGGACAATAAACAGATTTTGTATTTAAAACAAGTTATTAAAGTCTGCAACTATGGAACTACCTTCTCTATGCACAGCTTTTGCTGTCTAAATATATATCTACTTTAGAGAGAACCTTTATTGATCTCGTATTATATATAGTAACTAACAATCTCGCGCCATTGGATCCCATTGGATCCAAATATTATTGGGTTCAAAATGACAACAATTCAGAGAACTTTTCCCCCCCTTCTCTTATCAAACTCAATTAATAACAATTCCAAAAGAATTCCATTGGTTACAAACATACCGGGTTTTTTTGACTGTATGATAACAGTTTCATTTTTTTGGAGAGATTATTATTGATCTTTTGTCAACTATTAAGAAACATGGATTAATTCAAAAAAAAAAAATCTCATTAAATCCAAACAATGTATACATTTTAATATCAAACATTAGCAATAATAAAACAATTGTAATCAAAATAGCAGTTGGGCTCACCAGATCAATTCCATTATATGATTTTTTTTTTTAAAAAAAAATATAAAAATAAACTGATTTTCTATTTTATTTTAAAACCATTTTTTTTGTTTGACAAATGATGGTTGTTCTCAGGCAAGTTCTAATTAAATCGTGTATTTAAGCGGCGCTAACACTGTTAGTTATCTTGAAAATCTCACAGTGTCAAATATATATATATGTTTTTCTTTTCTAATATAATGAATATTATGAAACCTGTTTGATTTCACAACTTTATGTTTTTATTATTTTTATTATCATTTGTTTTTCCTTTTATTTGCAAATCTTTGTTAACCCATTCTATGTAAAAACAATGAATATCGCCTGTTTTTAAAAAAATTTTTTTTTTTCAAAGCTAAGTATCTTTAAATTTAAAACCAAGTATTAATATAGACCCAAAACTTGTGTATTAATCACCACCACCACCGCCACCGCCATCACCTCCACCACCACCGCCGTCACCTCCACCACTTCCACCTCCACAGCCACCGTAACCATCGCCGCCACCACCATAGGCACCACTGATATTGCTGGAATATCTGTCATTTTTGTTGCTATAACTGTTGAAATAACTAGATGTACCATTTTTGTTATAATATGGTCTTGTGGTGCTATCATAAACACTTTTTTCGAGATTGTTGTTGGATCTGGTGGTGCCGTTGAAATTATTGGCTGCATCAGTCACATAACCACCATCATAATCATCTAAAGGTGGTCTATTATCGAAATTATTTCTAGCAGAATTGGGTTTATTGGTGGGCTTTTTCATGATAAAGTAACAAACAATGACAACTTGTAGCACACCAATAGCAAAAGTACCCCAACTCATTGCCCGAAAAGCTGGTGACGCACCTTTAATAATAAGTGAAGAGTCAAAACATTTGAGTTTGGAAAGCTCACTTCCGGGTTTTTCGTGAATGATGGCCATCATAAAACTAAACACCAAACTCATAAAGGATATTAAGAGGTTGAAGAAAAACATGTACATTTTTCGAGTGATGGCCATTGCAATAAAGATAAACAACCATAAAGAGTTGACGATCACTGCACCCAAAAAGATGTGGGTCAACATTCTAGAAACGTTGTCATAAGTTTTAAATGAATTGGAAGTGCAGTACGCTTTAGTAGAAAACTCGTTGTAGGCGTTGAAAACGTACTGTGAGCTCATTCCGTAACAGTTGAAAGGCTGGTTACTTTCTTTAGAGTCTCGTCTGAAATCTTGCACACAATAATTGGTGGGATAAAGTGTAAAATAACCAGCTTCAGGGTTGCTTAGTTGAGACTCATTTTTTTGTCGCTCATCATAGGCTTTAGGTAAAACTCTGACTCGGAAAACATAGACTTCACTTTTTAAAACACTGCCTGGCAAGCCCGAAAGGTATAACATGTAAGAAAGAGCCAGAACGCTGGCACCAAGAGTGAAAAAAATCACCAATCGTTTGGGTGTAAATAAGCGTTCAAACGTACTTTTTTGTGGTATAAAAAAGTAACGAGGTGGTTTTTCAATTTCTTCGTATACTGGAGGAGCGGTAGTCGGGATAAACTCGTCTGTGACAGACGTAACATGCTGTGGTTGTTGACCTTGTGAGGTACAAGTAACGTTTGCCATTAATTGGTGGTATAATTGATTGAGAATATGATTATAGTTGATAATAAAAAAAAAAAGAGAATCAAAAACAAGGATTAGCTTTGATTTTAAAACAACATTTTTTTTATTTTATTTTTATTTTATTTATTTAAAAAAGACCTTTTAGGTTGATATCAAAATAACGATCTATGGTGATAAATCATAAGATGCAAAATAAAATAAAAAAAATTATAGCAAAGTCTGATTATTGTCTTACTTTTCATTGAATGTTTAATGTTGTTTGGAGAAAAAGAAAAAAAAAAAAAAAAAAAAAAAGAACCTGATTGGAATCACATTGCAAACAGAAAATTTACAATTATTATTAAACTTTGATAGCAATACGTCATTGACATCCTCAAAAGTTTTATTTTATTTCTTGTTTACGCTGCTTATTTTGATATTAGCCAGTTAGAAGCCACGATTGGCCCACGAGAAAGACTGAAGCTTAAAACATTGAACAATCTCTCGGCTAAAGATTGATTTTGTTAATGGCGCTTACACAATGCTGATGATGTTGTACTGTGAACGGCTGTGAACTGGAAATAAGAAACAGTTTTCTCCATTAAACCATACAATGAGTCGACATTACTGTAGATGTTTGATATATTAGACTGTAAGAACTTGATTAAAACCAATAATGTGGAAAAAAAAAAAAAAAAGAATTGCACATGTCTTATAATTAAAAAAACTAAACCGACTTGATAACTTCAAGTCAGAAATTCATGCGTGACTTTGGTTTTTTCTTTTTAATCAGAACCATCTGGAACATGAAAAAACCATGCTGAAGCGACCAATCAAAATGTTCAATTGTCTTTTGATTAGGGTGACCACGTTTTAATTATAATTTTATTGAAGTTATAAAACAGCAACAAATCAAAAAAAAAAAAAAAAAAAAAAAAAACGGTTCAGGGTACTCAAAAGCTTAAACTGTATTTTTCTAACTGTATAATTTTTAAAACGTCGATAAACTTTTTCTTTTTTTTTTTTTTTCTTTGAATAGAAAAACTCTCTCAAATTCCATCAGACAACTAAAAATTATGATAATTGAAGAATTATCAATCGGTGCTTTTTTACAGTTTAATATTTTAGTTTAAACTTTAATTGCTCAGGAGGCTTTTGTGGCAGTAGTATTGTAACGGAGTTGGCCTGACAACGCCAAATGCTTTGAGTTACAATTGTTTGTTATCGCTAATGCTTGATATCGAAATGTTCATTGTTGGGATCCGATGGGTTCTCTTGAATATATCCATGTTTATTGATAGTCATTAAAAGCTCGATGATTATCTCTCCGAAAAGAACTATTGTTGTACAGAGAAGCCTGTATGTTTGGAACTATTAAAAGAGTCTAATGAAATTTTTGAATTGTTTTCATTTGAATTTGATGAGATTCTGTGAAAAAAAATTAAAAAAAAAAAAAAAAAAAAAAACTTGTCAGTTGCTATGAAGTAAGAGGTTAATAAGTATACCTCCAAAATAGATACAGTTTAACTGCAAGGTCGCTTATAGAAAACCAAATTCCTGTTACAGACTGAATACTTTTTTTCTTTTAGAAAAAGAGCTTGAGTTGTTTGACGGTAAAACCAGTCAAATCCCAATATTTTAATGTTAAGTCTTAGTTGTTACAAAGGCTAATATATCAAGCACTGGGTCTCATGGGTAAAATATTTTTTTAAATAGCACAATGACCAAGTTTTTGCAGCCGAGAAAAGCTTTTCTAAAAACATGACGAGGTAGTAATTCTTTTTTTGATCAAATAGTAGGCTTAGTACCATTCAGATCCTATCACGTAAAAAAAAAATGATATCATCAAAGTTGATCAGAATTATCATAAGGTTCTTTTTTTTTGGTGCAGTCTGTTATATATATGACCAGCATGTTTTAGCTTATGGACTGCTATTCGAATCTCTTTTGTTTTGTCTTCATCAAACTTTGGAAACTCTCAAGATTATCTTTCATTTGAACTTTTATCATTATCAATTTAATGTATTTAATTGACTCTAACGAAATATATGTTTAAGATTGTACTAAAATTTGCTAAAAAAAACAATACTATTAAAGCCCCATTTAAACAAAAAGATTTCATTCTTTATGTTCTTTTTTTTCTATCATTTTCAAAGCCAAGAAAGTCATGAGTATTGTATAGTAACACTTGATGGGGGTGTACATAGGCCCAATTAGCAAAATGAGACCTATTTTAGGTTTCCATAAGCACATTTATTATTTTATGGAAAATTCGGTGCCATCGAATGCCTGAAACATCTAGCACGCACTGAGAACACTACTTTCAAAGTCTTATAGAGACATTTTTTTGAATTTAATATCTTCTTTTGTATAATTTTGTTATTATTATTTTAATTGTGTAATTATGCAATGTAAGATCGATGAATATATATATATATATATATATATCTACTTTCAAGTATTGTAATATTAATATAAAACAAACAAACACAAAAAGACAATTTGTGCATTTTAATTGTTTTTTTTAATACGTATTGATTATTTATTGGGTTTACACAATCAAATACAAATTATAAACTCAAACTTTCAGTCAAAAAGTCCCAAAACTTTTCTTCTTTGCTGGCCTTTTGAATCTCGTCCAGCCTTGTTGTTCATAATAGAGTGCCCAATATATTTTGTTGGTATTGTATATGGCTTTTATGGTACAAACTAATTTTTTTTTTTTCATGTTGCGCGTGCCATTCTACTTTTTCTTTCACCTTTCTAAAAAAAAAAAAAAAAAAAAAAGTGATGCCATGTATCTTGAAAAAAAAAATTGAAATCATCATGCAAAATAGTTATTTACAATTAACGACATGAGAAACGCCGGTTGGAATTTACATATTTTGTGTCATTTTACAACAATAATTTTTTTCCCGTCTCATTAATAAGATGAGTATACTTGTTAAAAGTTACATTACCTTTTATAAACCCTGAATTGTAATAACGGCATCATAAAAAAAAAAATTCATTAATGCAAAAATTAAATCTGTAAGAAATTGTTTATTATCAAAAATATAATAACTTTTTTTTTTGATTCTTCCGATCAAGCATGTTTTCAACCCAACATTACCGCTAGAGATTACTTAAAAAGAGATTCTAAAATCAAGTTTCAATTATAAATATCAAAGCATATATTTATATTTGAACATTTTGTACTCTAGATACTAATCATAGACTTGTGATAAGATATCTAAGACTTATAGACACACTTTATGATCACAAAAAGAAAAAAAAAAAAAAAAAAGCAGCCTTAGAATAATAAGCCATTCTAATAGCACCCAGACTTTAGTATTTCGCAGTGGTCCAATCAAGATAAACCTACCAAATAGCTTTTTATCAAGTAACGCTGAATTCATCGTTACTTTTTTGTTTGTGAAAAGTTTCATAAAAATCAGTTTTCATGTAACAATAAGGGCATTTTTACGTTTTTCTTTTGTCATTCACAAGAAGACATTGTTGAGACAGCCAGCCACATCAAAAAAAAAAATCGACAAAACCAACGGAAATACTTAAACCCACCAAGTGAGTTCGGTCTGGGAAAGTGAGTCCGAGTAATAGTCGACATAGGGGGTAGCAGCCAGCAATCGATACAGGTAAAGCTGTATAAAACTTGGCATGGGGCGGTACGAGAGAGACGTTGAGCAACTTAGATCTAGCTCTAAAAGGTACGAGGCAAGGACGCTGGGGATAGGGAGGAGGTAGGTGACTATTTAATCCATATTAATCAGTGTATAACGCTAAGTAAGCGAGAATAAGAAAAGATATTATTATTATTACTACTACTACTACTACTACTACTACTACTACTACTACTACAACAACAACGGAGATACTTTTACATATTAAACCAGACTACATAAAACAATTAGTTTTTTTTTTATTTATTTTTTTTACGAGGTTTTGAAATATTCTAAACTATTCACCACATGAACCAAATAAAGTCATTTGTCATATTATCTCGCAAAGACTCTAACAAAATCTCTTTTTTTTTTGTTTTAACAGTGCAAGTACAGAGATTCCTGTTCATATGTTACACTTGAACAAAAAGTTGTTTTACTTTTTTTTGGCAGTTTTTAAAGTTTATGCATATTGTTAACGTAGTATCAGACCCAAAGTTACACTGTGACATAATTTACCCTCAAAAGTGGTCAATCTCAAATCTATAAATTTTCAGAAATTTCCCTTCTTTCTTCCTATGTTTTCAATACTTTTTTTTCTTTTTCTTTTTCTTTGCCAGCAAGTAGGTGCAAAACTCTACTTGCTGGTCAGCCATTTCACTGGCTGTTGTTTTTGTACTACCGCACAAAACGAAACGAAAAAAAAAACCAACGTTTTGGGACTCTTAATTGAACTCCCACGAGAATGAAACTGAGCACTTGTGCTCTACAAGAATACTGAACCGAGTCTTTATGACTCAAAAAGAATTGAAAATGTTGGAGCATTTTATGCTCTAACAAAATGTTTGAAAAAAGAATTTTTTTATGTCCTTATGGCTTAAAAAGAAAAGAAAAAATTGAGGTAGGTTATTTTAACCTACTCCAGATTATGCTACGGAAAACTCTACTCGTAAAACCTCTACTACGGTAAAACTATACTTGGAAAAAAACTCTACTTTGTTAAGATTCGCTATGTTAAGAATGCTGAGCTTTTTATTAAGCTTGAAAAACACTGATTGTCGCTACGCTACTTTGTCTTGTGTCTCTCTCAAATCCTGTTCTGGCTCTCTCTGCTTCATCTGTGGGTGGAGTTTTTTATATAAAAATTTTCCTCCATCCGTTTTTTTTTTTATCTGAATAAAGGCGTTTATTCTTTAAAACTAATTTTTTTTTTTCGTAGACTTGTTCATCATTATAGATTTATAAGCCGAAATCAGGCGGTTTGTAAAATCAGTGTAGCCAATGATAAATCTTGACAAGAAAAAATAACAAATGTGTAAACAGTAACTCAATCTCTTGATTTTATTAAAAAAAAATAATCAACTCCAAATGAAAATGAAATGAAATTTATTTATCATTAAAAATTGAAAAATAAAAAAGATTTTGATTTCATTTTAGGATCTGTAGCCCTCCTGAAGTGAAACAAAAGTCATCCAAGAATGGGGGTTTTTTTTTTTTTTGGCTCCTTAATTACTGGACCTTCTGCTGCACAAGATTTCAATATCATTAATGTATAACTATCTGGTTGATATAGGATTTTTTTTCTTATTCTTTTTTGACAGTTGTGGAAGGCTGTTAAACAAATATATATATTTCGTGTCTCAGTATGAGTCGCTTATGAAATTTAGCGGCTATATGCCATGTTTAGCTTAACGCCTTTAGCCCATATCTTTATTATAAAGCCGTTTATTATATCATACAATGCGTAAGACTATCTAATTTTTTTTTTTTATCTTGATCAAAGAGATGAAAATAAACATATATATATATATATATATATATATATATATATATATTTCACAATAATCGTATATATGTATAACTTAATTATAATAAGTATAGGTGTATGGATTTTTTTAAAAATAAAAAATTATTTTTAACAAGACAAAAAATAGAAAAATGAAAAAAAAAAAAAATCTAATACCAACTCCATTAATGATAATAAAGAAAAAAAAATAGAAACAAAAACACTGGAGCTGATATAAAAAAAAAAACTCTCTGTGTTTTTTTTTTAGACCGAGACAGACACAGATCGTACGACAGAATCGTCATTTTTACGTTTTTCATTCGCCGATTTGGTGTCATCATTATAATCAAGCGAAGTGGCATCAATAGTAGTCGAGAATCCCAACATTTCCTCGACCCGCTCGGGGGTGGGCTCAGACCATTGAGACCGGGTCTCAGGCACAGGCCAGATGCGGCACACGAGGTAGTAAAAGCCAGCCGCAACAATGAAACCGCAAAAGAAATTCAGGTTGTAAATGTACTCAGCGCCCTTGGGGATCGAGGCACCAACGGCACCGGCAAACCCGACAATGTTGATCAAAATACCCGCAATGTAGGCAGCATAGGCGTGCCACGAAATGCCCCAGAAAAACATGTAGGTAGACCCCTTTTCAAAGGTATACAGGTCCTGAACATTATAGTGACCCTTGCGCACGAAATAGTAATCTGAAACCATGACACCCGCAATAGATGACAAGAAAACAGCGTACGCAGAAAGATACGTGGTAAACATGTTACTTGACGCAAACAGCCGCCAGGGGCACATGGCAAACCCAATAAGCGCACAAATATAACTGCCGCGGCGAATATTAATATAACGAGGAAACAGGGCCGACAAATCAGTGCCAGCCGAAAGAGAATTGGCGGCAATGTTGGTGCCAAGCTGTGCCAAGCAAAACACAGACGCAATCAAAAACACGCCAGTACGAGAGCCGCCGCTGCCATGGTTAAGGAAGCTACTAAGGACTTCAAGGGGGGACCAGAGAGTTTCGCCAACAAGGATAGTAGAGGCCGATGAAACAATAATACCAATAAACGAGGTAAGCGCAAACGCCATGGGGATGGTAATCACCTGCGACCAAATGGCAGATTTGCGGGATTTGGAAAATCTGGTAAAATCCGGGTCATTGACAATAAGCGTGGCAAAGTTGGCAATGCAGTTCATGACGGATTTGATAAACGCCCAAGCATATGCCGAGCCCTGGATGGTGCGCGGCTGGTGTACTACGGGACCAATGCCTCCGGCTTTTTTAATGGTCCAGATCAAAAAGCCAATGCCCGCAATGGGAACAAGATACGCTTTGACGGTAAACAAATGTCTAATCTTATGAGGGGGAAAAAATAAAAAGGGCAAGGAGCCCAAGCAAAATAAGAAAAAACACATGAATTCAAAAGTAGTGGTACCAGAGCTGGGAATGCCGTTATGGATGTTGATAGCTTGGGGCCAAATGGCGCGGATCATAAGTTGCACACACTGGCCGCCGAGCCAGCTCTGGACGCCGTACCAGATACAAGCCATACCGGCTCGGTTGAGAACAGGCCAGTACGATCCGACAATGCCAAAGGAAGCCCGAGAAATGACGGGGAACGCGAGGTGGTAAACCGAGCCAATACGACCTACCGCGACAATAAAGCAGCCCACAATGCCGTAGCCCAGCCAAACCGAGATCCAAACTTCCCACCACGTAAGGCCCATGGTAACACCCGTAGCGGCAATCTGCCAGGTGTTGATATTAAACGAGTCGGCAATCCAAAAGGCAACGAAATTCCAAAACCCCCAAGTTCGGCGGGCGGGTTCGACCGGCTGCAAGTCAAAGTTTTGTAAAAAAAGATCAGAAGCGGTGAGTCCGGGCTCATGCTTGGTCTCAAGTTTTTTGGTGAATTTAGAAAATTTGGAGCTCATGGCTGCAAGTAGAGAGTGTAGAATAGTCTTGGATGAAAAATAATTATTTCATTAAAAAAAAAAAATGAAAAAAAAGGAAGAACAACAAGACAATATATGTGAAAAATAAACAGTATGATGGTTGATAAAAGCCATGATAATGTATAGAGAAAATTTAGTGCGGCGTAAAAAAGTTTTCAATACGATAAAGCCAAAAAAAGATTTATTTTTGACAAATGAAAAAAAGAAAAACATGCAATAACAGAATTTTATAGATTTCATAGCGTGTTTAGATAACATTTTTAATTTAAAAAAAAAAAAAATAGTTTTTATTTTTATTATTGTTAGTAAATAAGATTGCTGATAAGGCAAGATTCCAAATTAGTCAAAACCAAACAAGAACAAAATGTTTGACTTAAGAAACGATTGTGTTTATTAAAAAAAAAAAAAAAAAAAAAAAAAAACCTATTTTGTTCATGTTAAAATAACATAACGAAAATTTTTGAAAGAAAAAAAGATTTTATTTTTTTTATCGATAAGAATAAATTGTATCGTTGTATAAGATAAGCTAGAAAACTTAAAAAAATGGATATAAAAGCCAAGTTCAGATGACAAGCCTTTTGTTATCACCAGTGCTGTTTTTTTTGTTTTTTTTCTATGAAAAAAAAATTTTTGAAAAAAAATTGTTTTTTATTTGGCCCGCGGCTGAGTTTCACGTGATTTATCGGCAACTAAACTTTAAAAAAAATGAGGTTTAGAGTTTAAAACAAGGTTTTTAAACTTAAAAGCCAAGTCTTAACTCCATTTTAAAGTCACAAAAAAAGTCTGTTTACAGATGAACCTCGCATTTAGCAATGCTAATTGGGAACAATAATTTTTATGGCTACACATATGAGGTTATGTTTATAGCAAACTTCATAGTATGTATTACGTAACTAAATACTTATAACAAGGTCTCCAGCTAAAAAATCTGTCTAAACCTTAAAACCTTATTTACGTTATAAGAATATTTGTATGAGAAAAAAACTTTTTTTTTTGTATGGCAATATTGAAAATGTGAAAAAAAAAAAAAAAAACTTGTGCATATTTGTGTATTGTGATTTTAATTCGGGCAATCATTTGTTTTTTCATGCTTTCACTGAGGTTATGTTAATAAGGGGATGGTTATAACGAGGTTTATCTGTATTATAATGTTTGTGAAAATTGAAAAAAAAAGAAAAAAATTTTTTTTGACATTTTTTTAACTCTACCATATTATACGATTGTAATAACCAGTTTGTTTGTCTTAATCGTAGTTGATGTATGAATTATACATATAAAAAGACATGAAGTTTATCATAAATAGAAAATCTGTTTATTTTTTTTTATATTACATAGTTACGTAATTAAAATAATGATAACAAAGATATATGAAGACATTGAATTTAAAAAAAAAAAAACATTTGGTTCTATCAGTTTAATGATATCATGTAGCTAATTTATGAGTTATAAAAGAGACCCGACCATCCCCACAACAACATACAATTATTTTCAATATTCAATTTTAATCATCATTTATTTCGTAAACTTTTATATATGCCTAGAATCAGTATTTTTTTTTTTAAATAATAAACACCCGATCTAGCAACCCCAACGCACGACGATCTTCATTGATCATGCCGTTGGTTAAATCCGGTTTTTTGGGCTGGCCTTGGTTAAGCCAGGCCGGTGGACTTGGCAGTCGCGGAACCGGTTGCGAGCTGTGGCTAGCGAGTTGGGGTGGGAGCGCTGCCATCGTGGGAACAGCCGACAGCGTCTGAGGGGTCGCCGGAATGGCAGGAGCAACGAACGGCACTGCGGACGCCATCGGCCCCCGTGTCAAAGCAGGAGCTGCTGCAGTGCCGTTAGCAGTACTGTCAGGATACAACTCTCGAGGAATGTCAATAGTTTTAAAGGCTTCGTCTCGAGACGGTTGCTTAAGATGGTTGAGATCGCTTTTTTTGTAGTAGCTAATCATGTGTAGTTTTAAACCTGTAGCCGTGGTCAGTGAAAACGACTGTTTATAAAGACCGTCCTTTTTGTACCGAAGTTCTTCATCATCAGCATTGTGAGTAGTAGTGGTGACCCCACGTTTTTTGGAAAAATCCATTTCACGGTATGTCAAAAACGAGCCCGATACCCGAGAGGCACTCCAAGACTTGCCATCGGTCCAGCGCTTGAGACCAGCCTCGTGCTCGTCCCAGATGAATACGCATCCAGAGCCGATCCGGAGACGTTCGCGGTCGGTCAGCCGGCGCCTGATGCGAGGCAGCAAGCCCAGGCGACAGGCTTCGAAAAGAATAATGGCGTCCAGCTGAGTTTGAACGTGTCCAATATAGCTTTCCATAATGCGAATTTTTTTTTTTTGAGCGAAAATAAAAAGGGGGGTAAGGGGAATGGAAGTGAAGAAAAAAAAGGGAATAGTTAAAATAAATAGTGTTGACTACCGAGAGAAAAAATATAAAATAGTGAGAAGAAAAAAAAAAAAAAAAAAGAAGGAAGGAAGGAAGAAAAAATTAATTTAACGAATTTGGTTTTATTTTTTTTAATTTTTCAAGGACTGTTAAAATATAATGATTTTGAATTATTTTTTTTTTTGACAAAAGTTAAAAACTTGGCTTTAAGGTGCCAATTTTAGAGCTTAAAAACGTGGATTGAAAAAATAAAAAATTGCGCAAATTTTCATAATCAACAGATGAATTAATACAAAAATAAATAAAATAAAATACAATTATTAAACTGATGATAAAATGATGAAAAAAAATTAAAATAAAATAAAAAGAATTAAATTAAAAAAAAAAAAAGACATAAATATGTATATTCAGATGGGAAAAAATAATAATGTTGAATAATAAAATAATAATAATAGCGGCAATTAGAAATATAAAAACGAGAAAAAATGACCTGATTGGCTGTGATGTCATTTTATTTTTTTTTACCAACAATTTAAAGATAAAAAATGTCAAATAACTGTTTAAAATTTTTTATCAACTTTTTTAACTGATAACGGTCATAAATGTCAAACGTCTATGTTAATATTGTCACGTGTATTTTGTATTTGTTTTTTCTCTATAGTTTCGACACAGAGTGATAAAATTTTTAAATGAAAAAAAAATGAGATTATTCAGATAATAAATCCATGGTTTAGATTATCGAAAAAAAAAAATTAAGCAATTAATCTGTTTAATTCAAGAGTAAATGAATCAGTAGAAAAATATGTAAACAAGTTACTGACTTTTAGTCGACATCGTAACTGATTAGATAGGTTTTGAGAGTTAGCAGTAATACAAACGTTTTTTTTTTTCAACTGGTTAATTTACTAATTTAAAACTACCTTGTTCTTCATATATACAATAGAAGGAATCATGTAACCGGACAAGGATAGCTCTATATCAACAAAATGTTATTCTTGACAAGAAAAATAAAACGTTTCAAAGGATTAAAAAAAAAATTTTTTATATACCAGCGAGATATATTACGGTAGTATCTAGATATTTAATAATATATACTGCCTCCGTGGTTTTTGATAACTTCTGTGCATATTTTTGGCATGTTTTCAATGCAATTGATAATGTGCTCCTTGTCAAATTTTTTCCACTCTTCACAGACAACCTCTTCCAGTTTTTTGTATAAATGAATAGAAGTCATACGGTCGTCAATTGCTAAGTTAAGAATATGCCAAATATTTTCAACCAGGTTTAAATCAGATGACTCGGAAAGCCATTTCATAACTGTCACATCGTAATCTTTCCAAAAGTTTGAAACCTCTTTTGTAGCGTGATACCGGGCATTATCTTGGTGAAAAATATAGTCAAAATATACTGAGGTAATAATTAATTTTTAAGTCTATTTTTGTAAAGGATTGAGTTCATCGTGGTTTTGTGAGAAAGTACATAAATTGGACCAACTCCATCCTTGGAAACACTGGCCCAATACCCAACGTAGAACCGGGTTTGGTCTTGATTTCCATGCATCACAGAAGAATCTAGTCTTTCATCAGGTTGAGGACAAACCTTGTCGTTTTTGGAGTATGTACCGAGATGTCTACCCGATTTATCGGACCAAATCACTTTGGCCCAATCTGCAACCGTCCAATTTTGGGGGGCCCTTTCCCGCTTTAGCCCAGCTGTACGATGATTTGGCCTTAGGATTGGCTTGCCAACCGCTGACAATAATGGATAATTTGCCTCATTGAGTACCTTTCTCACAGTCTTATCACAGAGTGAATGAGTTCCAGTTCCGTACTTAGCAAGTTCACATATACTAGCCCGACGATTTTTACGGGCATTCCGGATTATAGCTGACTTTTCGCGTCGTGTCAGTCCATTGTTTTTTTCCACGACGGTTTGGGGCCTTGAGCTTTGCACAATTGTCAGAGACATGCTTTTTAATCAAGTCGAATACAGAAGATTTTGGGATCTGTTTTCCTTGAAATACTTGCATGGAAAAACCCTTTTTTCTAAGAGCGAGAACTAGAATAAATTCTTGTAGTGAATATTCGTGTCGCACTATTTCATACTACTAGGTCAAGTCGGTAGTTATGGAAAAGATTATGACTTTACATGAAGAAGAACTAGTCTTTAATTTTCAATAATAAAAAAAAAGTTGGTATTGTCCAGTCACACGACTCCCTCTATTGTAATTTATTTCTAAATACTATGTTTTGAAAAAAAAAAAAGGATATCAATATTATTGAATAACAGGTGTTATGTATCCCAGGTTTCCCTTAGCACATGTGTTATTTCATGGAGAATTCGGCGCCATCGAATGCCTGAAACTCCTACAGCGAGCTGAGAACGCTAATTTCAAAGTCTCATAGAGATAAATGTTTTTTGAATACCATGTCTTCTTTGTATATCTTTGTTGATATTATTTCAATTATGTAATGTAAGGACAATAACCACATTTTCTATCTATCTATTATTGAATATAAAAAAAAACTTCTTTTTTTTCTAACAATAACTACGGGTGCTATTAATGAGACCAACTGGTCTTTATATAATTAAAAAAAAAGCCTGTTTATTGTCCTTACATTACATAATTGAAATAATATCAACAAAGATATATAAAAAAAAAGACATTGAATTCAAAAAATATTTGTCGCTATGAGACTTTAAAAATTACCGTTGTCAGCGCGCTTTAAGTGATTCTGGCATTCGATGGCGCACCAAATACCGGTTTTTATACGTATAGTCATGTAATTTTATAGGAACCACTAGACATTACAATCGCTATATTTGTGTTTTCTTCTTTAAAAAAATTAAAAAAAAAATTATAATGAATTTAATATATTTGTTGTTACTATTTTAATTACATGCAGCTATGCGATACAATAAAACAGATTTTCCTTCTAAATAATACTGTAAATAGGACCGTGGCCCCCACGTCAGAAAAAAGAGTCACTGCCCCCACGTTATTTTATTGCGGGAAAAACTTTTAATAATAATAATAATAATAATAATAATAATAATAATAATAATAAAATAATATAATAATAATATAAAATAATAATAAAATAATAATATAATAATAATAATAAAATAATAATAACAATAATAATAATAATAATAAAATAATAATAATAATAATAATAATAATAATAATAATAATAATAATAATAATAATAAT
>QVTG01000050.1:0-84330 GCA_013305925.1 Geotrichum reessii
AATAATAATAATAATAATAATAATAATAATAATAATAATAATAATAATAATGATAATAATGATAATAATAATAATAATGCAATTACAGAATCTATATATATCATTTTAGATAATCGGTGCTTTCAATTCCTAGTGTAAGTAAATATATAATGAATAGTATTTATCAATGTCTTCTTTATATATCTTTGTTATTATTATTTCAATTATGCAACTATGTAATGTACGAACAATAAACAGATTTTCTATCTATCTATACATAGTATTTATCTCAGTTGAACAGCTAAAAAAGACTTGAATTATGAAATCACAAAAACAAAAAAAGCAAAGATTCATCGAGTCCTTGTTCTGTACCACCAGTTCATCATCTTTTTTTTTTCAAGCCATAAACATCATATACGTAGATACAAAATCTGTTTATTGTTCGTACATTACATAGTTACATAATTGAAATAATAATAACAAAGATATATAAAGAAGACATTGATTTCACAAGCATTTGTCTCTATCAGACTTTAAAGTTAGCGTTATCAATCAGCTTTAGGTTATTTTGGCATTTGATGGCGCCGAATTCTTCATAAAACTATTTGGTTTAACTGTACATAGTATATTATACTCTCAAAATGCTTGTCATAAAATTAAACGAGGTTTAGTTGTTTGTTTATTTTTATAGTTCCATTGATTTATATTTTATTATTTTTACATGGCAACTGATAATGACTGCTACTACATAAAGTTAGCTTTTTTAATGTTACTTTTTATGATGTTTTCTTTATATTTGAATTTATTAAAAGTCAATTCATTTTATAGCCCAATCTTAGAATGAATAATTCTAATACTTTAAACAATAAGAGCAGTAGAAAAATCAGGAAATTTGCAAATGATTTCAAAATGGGTTTTTTTTTTTTTTTGATCAACAATGTGCAATTAAAAGCTAAGCAGAAACACGTGTAGTTTGGCAGAAAAAAGTAGAGACCCATAATGCTTCTTTTAGAGCAGTTACTTAACAACTTCATCATTCTTAATGGTCCTGTTGATAAAGTACTGTAAAAGGTGTCAGCATCAGTGATAGCAATATAGGACGTACTGGAATAACATATGGCTACTACCAAAGAATTTTTCAAGAGTGTTCAAAGGTATGTCTTATACTTAGCCGTTATACAAAATCATCAAAATAGTGGTCGGTAGACATGTACAGACACATTTTTTTTTATTTGTTTGTTTTATAGTGTAACGCCACAAGCCCTTGAATATCAAATTGGGTCCCTTTAAGTTTCTCACTCTTTTGATACGTCTAGCCTAATAGAAACAAAATGTAAACAAACAATAACATCTCAACATTCCATGGACTAACGCCTCATTATATCATGTTAATTGTCTCTTGTTAGGTCCATCAGGAGCTTTAGATATTTTTAAGTGAAAATATTCTTTTTGCGAGATTCAGAGACTACTAAATGAAATATTGACAGTGTAAATATCGATTAAAAAAAAAACCTTGACAATCCTTATATAAACACAATCACTTTAATTCATTTCTGAAAAAAATTATTTGTTTTTATTTACTTGTTTTATTTATCTATTAATATATTCATTTGTCTACTTTTTGTAATTGTTTTTTTTTTTTTTTTTTGTTTTAATCATTTGGACGCATGAAGGTATTTTTAACTCCTCCAACCTTGTATTGTTTTGATCTCTTTATTTCCCATTCAGCTCACACATCCTTTGTTGTCTTACTGTTGATATTTTTGTTGACATTTTCGCGAATATCTCTCTTTTCTTTCTACCAAACACCAGATTATTTGCTACAATGTCTCTTAGAGTACCCTCCAGTGACCAGTCTTTATCACCATCTCCACATAGACAAATGGCTCATTTGAGGGCCCAGCACGCGTCTTCTCCATGTTCTTCTGCCAGTCCGTCACCCTCCGTCTCGCCATTAAAACAACGGCGCAGGAAACTTAATCAGTTTGACTCCCAAGGCGTTGGTAACCAAAATTCGGATAAAACTTTTCTTAATTTCTCGCAGAATGCACCTGTCAATAATATAAACGCTCCCGTTTACAGCCGTAAATATCATCAAATGTCCCACGATACGAGTAAGGACTCCAACTCAGATCACATTATGTCCGATGTCTCGTCGTTTATCTCATTCTCATCCCAATCATCACAATCTTCCACCAAAAACCGGCGTCCTCTATCTGCATCCTTCACTGACAATGACCCGACATTTTCTAAAAAACTAGCGACATCATTTCTGAGGAGTAATACAACGTCCACCAGCAATTCGTTTTCTTCTACAGATAACGTTTCAAAATCATTTGAAAATATACCACATCCACGCGGGCTAAGACGGTCTGCAGGTCTACTAAATCTCGAAGAAGCCTCGCATGGTTCAAAATTAGCACGCAAGTCCCCCTACCGCTCACGAAGGTCCTACGCCAAACCTTCACCTTCGTCGGTCTCTTCGGACTTCTCCAAAATTGACCTATCAAATCACCTTGATCCGTCGTTGCAAAGACAATTCAGATTCAGCTCAACTGCACCAGCAGTACCTCAGAAACGGCCACATTCGTTTGGCAGCATATTTGGTGAAAATTCATCTCAACAGACTTTTGCATTAAAACCAAATTGGAACTTTACTGGTGACTCGACAGAATCATCATTCAAGTTTGATGCAAAGCCTGGCTGGAATTTTTCTCAACAATCACGACCTACAAGCTCTACCCCTTCTCCCTTCTTCAGCCAGCCATACTTTAACAAGTCCAAGTCTTTGTCAAGCTCTCTTAAGTCAAACTGCATAGTTCCAAGGCCTAACACACCTCTTTCTTCTTCTAAACCCACGCAGAAGTTACGAAAGATGAGTCCTGAAAACTCAAGCCCTTCATCATCTCACATCTTCTCGCCACACTCTCCTACCTTTTCAAGACTCGGCAGCTCGTTTTCAAATCAACTATCTCATCCTCTTGCATATTCATACCCTTCTTCATCGCCTTTGACATCTCCCTCTCGAGACGGTAAACAGTCACAACCAGTGTCACCTGTTGTTTCTTTAAATAATTTGCGCCCTCAGTCGCAGGGCTTTTCTTTCTCCGCCAAACCATTTTTTGGTTTCAACAAATCTTCTCGTAAATCCAATTCTTCGTTAGAGTTTGAAGCCAGTAGCCATAACTCAACATCTGAGTTTTCTACTCCAGATAGTTTCAAATTTGTTAAACCTCTACAAACCGCTTTTATGAGCACCGGTCTAATTTCAAAGCGCAACAGAAAAAAACCGTTTGGCGATAGTCATATGGCTCCTCCTGATACACCGTGCAAAAAAACTAGTTTTTCTTCTTCTTTTTCAAACTTCTCCTCTGACACAAAAAATACATCTAGTAATAGCTTGTGCCCTACTTTCAGCTCCTCTGCGTCTCAATTTGATGACTCTAGCCAATATAACAGCACATCTGGTCGAGTTTCCCATACTAACTATGGGAAATCAGTAGAACCTGACAACTTTAACGAATTCAATTGCAAAGAACCGTCTACACCCAGAAAATCTGCCAGTGCTTATTTTAAAGGTGACACATATAAATACTCTGCTTTGTCGATGAGCGTTCCTAACAAAACGTCAAACCCCATTTCTGATTCTAGCAATACTGTTTCTGGACCCTTTTTGTCTACTAGTTTTAATAGCAACAACAGCTCTTCTACCAGCATTAATCAGCAGCTCTCTTCTACTCCTTTGTCTCAGTTTTCTCGGTTTCACAATGGTTCTCCCAGTGATATGTCTTCACCCAGAACCCCTTATACTCTTCTCCATGATGATGTTACACAACTTGGACTTTCACTCCACAAAAACAGTGTGATGCAATATGGCAATAATCATGAGGTTGCAGATGCCGAAATTATTGAAACTCCAAAAACACCTGCAAAAGTTTTAAATTTTTATAATGAACTTGCCATACCATCTACAATGATAGGTATGGAAAAGATGGAACAGGACGATGCTTCGGATATTGTTTTACGAGAAAGATACTCTGATGTACAGATAATTGGAACTGGAGAGTTTTCGATTGTTTATGCAGCATCGGAGAAAGCCACGAATTCTAGTTTTGAACCCACGCGGTTTGCTATTAAAAGAACCAAATTACCTTTTGTCGGCCCCAAAGCACGTGCTCGACGCTATGAAGAAGTTGAAATTCTTCGTAACCTTACCTACTTTAACAAAAGTGGCGATGAGGATAGTCGTGAGCACATTGTTAACTTGATTGATGCTTGGGAGCTTCGAGGTCATCTTTACATTGTTACAGAGTACTGCGAGAATGGTAACCTCGATAATTTTTTGTCTAAGCGTGGTAATATTTCGCGCCTTGATGAGTGGCGTGTTTGGAAAATATTAGTAGAGCTTTCTTTGGTATGTTTCCAAGATTTTTGTTTAACTTGTTATTATATTGTTCACTAACTTTTTTTTCTCAAAATCACAGGGTTTAAAGTATATACATAATGAAGGTTATGTCCATCTTGACATGAAACCAGCGAATGTTTTTATTACATTTGAAGGAACCCTCAAGATTGGTGATTTTGGAATGGCATCTAAACTTCCTGTTCCTCAAAGTGCTGAGCGCGAAGGTGACCGTGAATACATTGCGCCTGAGATTCTTTCAAGTAGCATGTACGGTAAGCCAGCAGATATTTTTTCAACTGGCTTGATGATGGTTGAGATTGCTGCAAACATTTTCTTACCTGATAATGGTATTCATTGGCAAAAGCTTCGTTCTGGTGATCTTTCTGATGCTGGAAGATTGAGCTCTGGTAATCTTTGCCTTAATTCTAATAATGGCTCTTCCTCATGTCAACTGGACTCTTACAAGATTCCAAAAGTTCCTGACTGGGCCCCAAAGTTTATGATTGACAATGAGGGTACACTTGATAAAATTGTCAAGTGGATGACCAGTCCTGATCCTAGCCAACGGCCTACTGCTGAACAGATTCTAGCAACACCTGAAACGCAGTGGGTTGAACTACGCCGTAAAGCAGGTGCAGTTGTATATGAGGGTGATTTTGGGCCATCTCCCGATTCTAACACTGATGAAACAGAACATTCTGATCCTATGATTGTCGATGATGACTCAACCTGGCTACGAAAAGTATGATTTTATTTATTATTTATTTATTAATGATCTTGTGTTTATTTATTTTATTTTTTTTTTTTTTTGGAATTGTTTAATAGATGCCAAATCAAAATGAGTTTTTCAATGTGACTTTATTGTTTGATATATTCTAGAAAAGTATTTTCGAAAAGAACTTACTAATTACGTATAATTCTAGAAACAGCAAAATTACAAGAAAATATTATGATTACTTCAAAAAGAAAAAATTGATTTTGATGTTTTCCAAGATAAGTTGTGTGTGTTTTTGACTTATAACAATACTTGTGTGAATTGGCATTACTGTTACACATGAAGCCTGATTGACAACATCAGCTAAGATGCTAATTAATTGACTTTTAAGCCAAGTTTTTGCTTGTTGAACTTATTTTTATCATAACTATTGTTGTTATCAATTGTAAAAAATTTTTTAAGAGAAAAAAAAAATTTACTGGCGAGGAAAGTTCACGTTTTTTTTTTTTTTTTTTTTTTTTTACACACAGGAGGGCATATGCCAACAATGGCATCACCTTCTTCATCACTTGTCGTAGACCAAATATCATCGCCAAGTCGTAACATTATTCTTTGTTTTGATGGCACTGCTGAACAGTTTGGACCGGATCCATTCACAAACGTGCTCAAGTTTTATCGGCTTTTAGATCATCACAGCCCGCACCAGATCATATACTACCAGCGTAAATATAAAAACTAAGTTCTGTCTTGATAAGTTTCAAAAACAAATAACTAACATGACTTTTTGTTTTAAAAAAAATTTTCATTTGAATTTTTTATTTGGTGTGTGTTTTATTGATGATAGCTGGCATAGGAACAGCAGTCGCAGTAAAAAAGAGTCTCTCTTGGACTTTATCAAATTTACGCGTAAAGATGTGCAACATTGTTGACGCAGCGGTGGCCTACTCGTTGGCACACCATATCATGATGGCTTACAAGTTTTTGATGAATTATTACCGCGGTGGTGACAAGGTGTATCTCATCGGGTTCAGCCGCGGCGCTTTCACGGCTCGAGTATTAGCCGCAATGGTTGACCGAGTTGGCTTACTTACCATAGGTCAAGACGAAATCATCCCGAGCGCATGGGAAATCTACAAATCATGGGAGTACGCCGGCCAGCCGTCGTCATTGAGCTCAAACAGGCTGGCAGATGAGGTGAGTTTAACCTGGTAATGTACTTGAATGGAATTATAAAATTGCCTGTATCAATGTTAACATTATTGCGACTTGTTTGTTATTATTTATTTTAGTTCAAAAAAACATTCTGCCGAAGCAATGTCAATATTCACTTTATGGGGCTCTGGGACTCAGTAAACTCAATTGGCTTTTTTTACGACCGAATGTTTCCATATGTCTCGCAAACCAACCTTGTCAAGCACATTCGGCATGCTATCAGCATCGATGAGCGCCGAGGCAAGTTTGAACAGTATCCGTTTTTTTCACTCTCACTACACCTAGGTCGTTGCTGCCCAGACGACTCATTGTTGGGCTCTCTGTACAAGCATTCTGAATCAGACGAGTCTATTTCCAACTCAAGTGACAAAAGCAGAGAAAATATCCCCAGTGGCATCAATCATTGTCGCAGTGACAGCTTTTGCACCAACGGCAGAACTGAAAATATTGCACTCATTTCTCCCTTATGGTCATCTGCTGAGGTACCATCGGTGCAAGAGAACAAGACCTGGGCGTCACTTGTACTCAAAACACCAGTTTCGGGGGAAACCACGGTACAACACGCGTACGGACACTTTATTATGCCACCGGTTCGCTTGTGCGACGATGTGCAAGAATTGTGGTTTCCAGGTGACCATTCAGACGTGGGCGGCGGTTGGCCAGCTGATAACTCAGGTCAACAGCTGTCTAGCATAAGTCTGCGATGGTTAGTGTCTGAAGCGTACAAAGCCGGCTGCTTATTTAGCGATGGGGCAATATCGGGATTTTGCGCAGACAACCCGCTTGAACTCAGTCTACGGGCGCCTACCCACGACAAATTGTGCGTGCGCTGGCAATGTGGTGAAGAAAACAACGACCCGGGAAATCTTTTACACTCATCGCAAGCAAATCAAAGAGAGCGTAAGGACGGATCACGACTACAAACCGTTTTCTGGTGGCTCCTAGAACTATTACCGGTGTTTGGATACCGGCTCGACCGCGTAACAAATCGATGGATGTGGTCAACTACGCCAAACTTTGGAGGTTCGCGGGTGATTCCGACAAATGTTCGGTTTCACTGGAGCGCGGCATGGCGGCTGAAAAATGTTTCTGGGTATCATCCACCCAATGTGACAGCTCTGCATAGCATCCATGAAATTGACGTGAGCCGCCCATTAGATGAGCTTGACGAGCTCAAGGCAATTCTGGAAGCCAATCCGTACTTGTGAAAAAAAAAAAAAAAAAAAAAAAAAAAAAACATGGCATCGGTTATCATTATCGCATCTTTCCTTTTTTTTTAATGAAAGAAAATAATGTGAATAAGTATCCAAGCTTGCATTTATGGTAGTTAAAACTTTTTTTCTGATTCCATTAATATGTGTGACTTCTACAGTTGTAATAACAATAGTTTTTGTTGAGTCTTCAAGAACAACTCCTTCATATTGTATCAGACAAAAAAAAAAAACTCAAACATTGTTCATTTATGAATCAAATACATCACTTTATTGAGTATGCCGCGCAAGTCTGTACCAACTATTTAATTGAATATTAAATTACATGTTTCTTGAATGCTTTAGTTTGTGTTTTTTTTTATATATTTTTTTTTATTTTATCATTTATCTTTTTATCATGATCTTCTCTTAACCAATGACAAGCTGGTCGTCATTGAGTTCATATTCGGGAATTTCAAGGTTAAGAGGAGCAGGACCCTTTCTGATTCTACCGGAGATATCGTAGTGAGAACCGTGGCAGGGGCAGAACCAACCGTTGTAGTCACCAGCTTCACCGATGGGAACACAACCCAAGTGGGTGCAGATACCCAACATGATGAGCCAAGAAGGATCCTTGACACGCTGATCATCAGTCTCAGGGTCTCGTAAAGCGGAGATGGGGACAGAGCGGGCCTCAGCGATCTCGTGGGCAGTTCTGTGACGAATGAAAACGGGCTTACCACGCCACTTGACGATAATGTTCTTGCCCTCAGGAACAGCGGCGAGGTTGACCTCGACCTTGGCCAAAGCCAGGACATCAGCAGAAGCAGACATACTGGAAAGGAAGTCCTGAACGGTGGCCTTAGCGGCAGCAGCAGAGATCATACCGAAGGTACCAACAACAAAGTAAGCGGCAGCACGGTTGCCGTCGGTGTTACGGCCAGACTTCAGGTAGGGGGAGAAGTCAGGGATTTTGTATGTAGAGCCACCGATGGGGTTGGAGTGGTTGAGACGCTTTTGCTGAACTAAACATTAAGTGTGTTAGTAAGTATTAGGGGTCATGATAGTGGTGGTTGTAGCATTATCCAATTTTAGAGTTATTCCAATAGGTTGAACGAGATTGGTCGAATGGGAAATTTCAAGAAAATAAAAAAAAAAAAATCAGAACAGAAAAAGAAAAAAAAATCAAAAGTTATCAAAGAACTCTACGAAAAGTCACTAAAATAATCATAAACAAAAAAAAAATAAATAAATAAATAAAGCAGTCGTGGTGATCGGTTGGAAGTTGGCGGGCATCCAAGAGATTGAATTATGTAGAGACGAGATGGGCTGAGCTCAGCCTATAGGAATAACAAGCTCGACATGGATTGATTGCAGAAAGCAAAAAAGCAAGAATACTCACCAGAAGCGACCGCGGGACGGAAGAGGGTCTTCGTCGACTGGAGACCAGATCTAACAAATGAAGTAGCGAGACTCATGTTGTATGGTATGTGATGGGCTGGTAGAATAGTTGGTGGTGAATAAGATGGAGAGGAAAAAAAAAAAAAAGGGAAAGAAAAAAAAGAATGTAAAAAAATAAAAAATAAAAAAAAAACTGAAAAGTTTTGTATTGAAGGGAACCACCTACAAAACGTTTAGTGGACTGTTTACAAAACCAGAACACGCTGCATTAACAATTAAAAAAAAAAAAAAAAAATTATAAATACGCGCGGTGATTGGCTATATTTGAACCCTAGCCCATTTAAACAAACACTACACTAAAAAATATTTAGACACATGTCTTATACACCATGTTTTAAGTACGAATAAATTACTATAGAAAATGCTACTCTATTTGTGTTCCTTTAGGTCCGTCTACAACTTCATCACAACATCTTCATCTGCGTCTAGCTCGGTCTCCTTTGCAGGATCTTCTGAAATATCATCTGGCGCACCGTCCTGTGTTTCACTCTCCTTGGATTTTGTCACGTTGGTTTTGCCGAACTCACCCATCGTCCGCTGGCCCTTTGGCAACTCGTGCTTTTTCACAATACCCTTGGCCATCAACGTTGACAATTTTTCAGTCTTTGGTACCAGCACTAAAATAATTGAAAAAAAAAATGAAAAAATTTTCTTTTGTTAGTAAATGGCTTATTACATTCATTTTTTTTTTTTTTTTTGAGCGATTGGCACGCGTTGCGTACTACGCGTCGCGTTTGGTACTTACTACTCAAAAACTGAAGCTCGCTCACACTTGACACTGCATCCGCAAAATCGTTGTAGGACATCTTTTTGCGTTTCTCACATTTAGTTCGCAGCAGTGCCTGCTCTGTAAAGTGCTTGATAAAGAGTTCGGTTGCGCTCGCTATCGCGTACACTGCGCTGGTGGAGCATGCCGTTATTTCATCGTCCTGTTTGATAATCCGCTTCACTCGAGCAATCGGTAACAACAATGAGTTTCCTGGAGACATTTCCGTTTTCTCTGTTGCTTCTTCTGTCGTACTTTCATTGGTTTTATTCTCAATTTCATCCTTTGTGTTATCATTTTCTGTTGTCAACGCCGCGTCAGTTTCGGTAGTAGCAAGTTTCTCAACATCGGTCATGACGCTGTCTTCCTGTTCATGTAAATTCTGCTGGTCTTCAGTCATTTGTGTAGTTTTACTAGTATTTGTATAACAATAGTTACAGATTGTGGATGTGGAAAGAAACAAGTATCGATTGATAGAGTGGTAAAAGAAAGAAGCTCAGTGGGTTTTCTTAAAATAAAAAAAAGTCAAACACATTTTTTATTATTTTTGATTCCTCTTAACGTCCCAATTCGCAAGTCTTGAGCTTTTTCTTCTTCTTGGACACCTCATCACACAAATACCACTCGTTCATGTCAATACAAAAATGGCCTATCGACCAACAGAAGACGACAATGCCAGGTGAGAATTTTTACATTAAATTTACTTTGTTTGCTTTCATTTTTGTACTAATTTGCTTTTTTCTGTCATTGTTTCAGTGTCAGTGGGCAGTCGTTGGCCACGATAGATGAACATAACAGAGACACCCCCCGACGAACGTCCAGGCCGAGCAACGACATTGATCTCAAGGATATTGACGAAATCAGACGTTACGAAGATTTTTCCACAATCGGTGCGTGCTACCTATACTAATCCCGCTCGTGTTTCTTTGTAGCCATTACTAATTAACTTATTTTTATTTTATTTCTCTTTTTCCAGACTGGGTGGAGGACACAGCAAGGGAAAACCTCAAGCGCCGGCTTAAAATCAAAAAGTTACGCGAGCAACACGACTTCTCGTGGTCATCTAGGCGGCGTCCTAATAGGCTGCGGCTTATGCTAAATGAATCATTTTCAGCAGCACAGGCGTGGATTGTTTTGACTATTATCGGTCTTGTGCTTGGCTCAATTGCAGGGTCTATAAACATCATCACTGAGTGGCTTGCCGACATTAAGACAGGTCACTGCACTGTCGGATTCTACCTCAATCGCGAATTCTGCTGTGCCGGTCAAATAGGACACCACTGCACAGAGTGGAAACCCTGGGGTAGCTGGGGTATCTTTAACTTCTTCATCTACTTATTCTTCTCGATATTCTTTGCCTTTACAGCGGCCTACCTTGTCAAGTTCTTTGCTCCGTATGCAGCCGGCTCCGGTATCTCTGAAATCAAATGTATTATTGCAGGATTTATTATGAAGGACTTTCTAGGCTTTCGCACACTCGCAATCAAAAGTCTGACATTACCACTTACAATTGCATCTGGCCTCAGTGTCGGCAAGGAGGGCCCAAGCGTCCACTATGCGGTTTGCGTAGGTAACACTATAGGAAAAATGTTTTCCAAGTACCGGTCAAATAACTCAAAGATGCGCGAAATCCTATCGGCCTGTACTGCTGCAGGTGTCGCTGTTGCTTTTGGCAGCCCCATGGGTGGTGTGCTTTTTTCTATTGAGGAGGTCTCTTCGACATTTCAACTCAAGACTATGTGGCGCAGTTACTTTTGCGCACTCATCTCTACAGCCGTGCTTGCGTCTATCAACCCGTTTCGGTCCGGTCAGATTGTTCTTTTCTCGGTAAACTACGACTACGACTGGCATTTTTTTGAGCTTATATTTTTCATTATTCTTGGCCTATTTGGTGGTGCGTTTGGCATATTTTTAATCAAGTGGAACCTACGCGCACAGGGTTTTCGGAAAAAATACTTGGGCAGTTTTGCGGTCCAGGAGGCTGTTACGCTAGCGACACTGACAGCAATGATTTGCTACTTCAATATCTTTCTAAAACTAGACATGACTGAGTCTATGCAGACTCTTTTTAAAGAGTGCGACGGGCATTGGGGCCACGTTGTGTGCGACAGTTCGCGCCGACCGTTCGTGGTGTTTTCACTCATCGTTGCCATTATTATCCGTACACTTCTCGTCATCATTTCTTACGGTTGTAAGGTTCCTGCCGGAATTTTCGTGCCCTCCATGGCTATTGGCGCAATTTTTGGTCGCATTGTGGGTATTCTTGTGCAAGCACTTCAAGAAAGTTATCCTGACTCGTCGTTCTTTTCGTCATGCCCACCTGAGGGCACGTGTATTACTCCTGGAACGTACGCATTCTTGGGTTCAGCTGCAGCACTTAGTGGTGTTCTCCACATTACTGTTACTGTCGTCGTTATCATGTACGAACTAACTGGTGCACTAAACTACATTATTCCCACCATGATTGTTGTTGGTGTCACCAAAGCTGTGGGCGACCGCTGGGGCAAGGGCGGTATCACAGACCAAGCAATCTGGTTCAACGGCTTCCCGTTCATTGATACCAAGGAAGAGCACCATTTCAATGCACCAGTTCGCAAAGCCATGGCTAAAAACCTCGTTACGCTTAAAGCTCAGGGTTTGGAATTGCAGCAAGTCGAGGAGATTCTACGCACAACCGATCATCAGAGCTACCCCATTGTCGATAATTTTATAGATAAACGTTTATTGGGTTACATAGGTAGATCTGAACTCAAATATGCCATTCAGAGTAAACGCGATAGGCGCAGCACGCCGTTGTCGCCCACAGCAAAATGCTACTTTGCCAGTCTTTCTACTAATCCATCCATACAACGCCGCCACAACCAGTTCACTTCAACATCGTCCACTGGTATCAATAATCTCGATGATGATGGTTCAGAACTAGCTTCTATTGACTTTGAAAAGTTTGTTAATAAGTCGCCCATTACAGTGCGACCCATGATGCCTCTTGAAACTGTTATGGACGTGTTTTCACAACTTGGACCGAAAGTTGTGCTTGTCGACGACAAAGGCAAACTGTGTGGATTAATGACGCGAAAAGACATTTTGCGTTATCAATTTAAAGTTGAGCACATTGCATCTTTCCCAAGCTACAAGACTGCAGCAGAAGAGATGGACAAGAAAATCTGGGACCTTATGCAGAATGTTGTATCGTATGGTCTAAGTCTGCTCAAGCGACTGACTCGAAGAAGATAAACCGACTACTAATATATAATATATCTATACACTCACACTTGCAAATCTAAACTTAATAATCTAAAGGAAAAAAAATAATAATAGTTAGTTAGTAACACAATCTGACAAAGAATTCGACATTCAAAAGTTTTTTGGAAAAGATTTGCGCAGTGGTTTTCAAAAGCTGCTGAATTACGCTTGACGGAAGTGTGCTGAATTACGTCTGGTTGATTACGCTCACAAAAGTAAATAAGTAATTGAAATTTTTTTAAAATTAAATCGACAAGTCGAAGTATAAAAAAAAGAAAAGAATAATACTGCCGAGTCATTACAAATATTTTTTTTTTTTTTGTTTTCTCTTTGAAAAAAAAAAAAAAAAAAACTCAGTGGTCTTCGGGTGCAGAGAGCAGAAGCGAAAAGATGAAAAAAAAGAGCTCTCACGTTACTTAAGGACGATAATCTTCTCTCTCACGGTAGCTGTCAGAAGGAGGGAGAGGAGCGGGATAACGGTCGCGGTCATCTCTGTATCTCTCGTCGCGGTGATCGCGAATGGGAAGTCTCTCTTCGCGAGAGTATCGTCTGTCATAAGGCTCACGATATTCGCGGCTGTATCGTTCTCTGTCTTCATATCTGGGACCACTGTAGCGGTCACCCCGTTCAATTCTGTCGCGGCCGCGGTCGCGGTAGTAACGGTCACGATAATCATCGCGTTCTTCAAAGCGAGGACGGCGGTAAGGATCATCATATCTAGGACGATCATCATAGCGACGACCACCGCCGTAATATCTTCTGTCACGATATCTGTCATCGAAACGAGGACGGCCACGGCGAGCCTTAGAGGGTCCAAAGTACTTACCAGGAGTGGGAGTACGAGGTCTCTTGCGCTTGGCTTTCTCGATAGAAAGAGTTCTTCCAGCAAGAAGGAATCCATTAAGGGAAGAGATGGCGCCATCAGCACCAGCAACATCTAACATGTTAACAAATCCAAAACCTCTTGATTCTTTGGTGTGGGGATCGACCATAATTTGACACTTGTCGACAACACCGTATTTAGAGAAAACCTCGGCCAATTCCGGCTCGGTGACGGCCTTTGAAAGACCAGTAACAAAGAGGTTAGTACCCTCGTTCTTCGCATCCTCCTCAGTTTCCATGCTAGGCAAAAAAAAAATAAGTTAGAGTCTAAAAATAAAAATTTAAAAACAAAATAACAAAACTTACGGTTCAAGATCATCTCTGGAATCAAGGGGCTTTTCGGAGTCCCTTCTTGGAGACAAAGACTGGCGGTCGTAGGAGCGGTCTCTTCTGTCTGGGCTCAGAGAACGTTCGCGTTCACGTTCGCGGTCCACTATAGAATGGTGTTAGTTGACGAAGAATTTATTTGTTGCCAAAAACAACGGTTGCCCAGCTACGAAAATAAATAAAAAAAAATAAAAAAAATAAATAAATAAAAAAACCAATCCTAAAACAAATACTGATTTTGGAGTCGAGCCGAGTCCAAGAACTGAAAGATAAGTGCTGACGCGAGACTAAAGAAGCTGACGGAGCTGGAAAAGAGGAGGGGAAAAAAAAAAAAAAAAAAGGATAACGTCGGTGCGGGGCAAGTTCGGGAGTCGAAACACGGGATTCTTTCGTTCGTGGTTGTTCTGGCCCGCGTACATTAAAAGCACGCGGCGACAACTAAATCACGTATGTGCTTATGGCTGAGTTGTTAATATGAATGTTGGTGGTTACTGACCCTCGCGGTATTCATCGACACGGTCGTTTTCTTCGTAGTCTGTCATGGTTGACGGAACAATAAATAAATAAGATGTTTGAGAAAAAGAGATTGTTGTAAATAGAAAAGAAGAAAGTAGAAAAGTTGGGAAGTTTTTGACCCTTTTTTTGAAGGTTTTTTTTTTTCATTTTAATTTTCTTTTGTTATGGTGGTGGTTGCTTGTTGAAACGTTTGCCACACACTTTTTAGGCCGGGTAACATACTCAACCCATATCTCAATGTTTTGACCCTCTCCAGTGATAAAGACACAACGTCTATAAGTCAGGTTAACGACTTGATCTCTGCAAAAAAAAAAAAAAAAAAACATTGATATTGTACCAATGGAATCTAAACAGAAACTGCCGGAAATTCCTGACATTACCCATTTAATTGATCAGCGGTGTTTCCACTCTCTACCAGTCTACAATCCTCCCCAGCCGTTTTCACTGAACCCGCCCGAAGATATTGCTGGCGACCTAGAAGCATTGTACCGTCAACGGTTCTACAAACATGCGGCTGATCTTGCGCGGCGGCAGATTGTTGAAACCCCGGCAGAGCAATTGCGCGCGGGTGACCTTGGTCTGATACGACACGTATTTGATCTGTGGACTGTGCGACAAGCGGCTTTGATTATGATGCGCATGGGAAAGCTAGCAAAAGAAGAGGCCAAATATCTGGACGATCTACTGAGTGCCCGATACCGTATTGTGAGCACGGGTCAGAGCGTTGTGCCGTGGAAGCTCAAACTGTTGACTGTGCGCGTGCAGGCTGGTGGAGACTCACAAATAGGCATCACACGATATTACTCACTAGCGCGTGAAGCGCGGTCTGAACTTAGCGCAATTCGGCGACAACTACGTACAGAGGAACTTAATGACTCTGAAAAACTAACACTTGAAGCTGAGGCACGATTATGGGCAGACCGATTGCGCAACGTGGGTCTATATACAAGTGCAATGCTGGTGGGCACTAACGACGTCAAATCTGCACTCGCACTTCTTGAGTCCATGTATGAGGATTGCGATAAACTGCAGACTACTGACTCGGACACCGTGTCATTCAAGGGTAAGGTCGCGTTTTCACTAGGGCTTTTGTATCTTCAAATTGGTGATACTATTTCAGCGCGGCAGTGGTTCAAAAACATAAAACAAGACAATGTGCTTTGTGACCTCGGTATCAGTGTTTGTTCAATTGCAGACTCAGATTGGGACTCAGCAGAGTCGATTCTCAAAAATATTGATGATCCAGACTCTGCCTCCAGCATTCCGATAGCTGTTAAGAACAATCTAGCAGTTACGGAGATATATCAGGGTCGTTTTAACAATGTAAGTTGATATTTTATTATCACATATACCAAACATTCTAACATATATATATTTTTTTGGTATTTTTAGGCCCTCGCTATTCTTGAAGAGCTGACTGAGAATGGCATAATTACTTCTACGCTTTTACGTAACTTGTCTATTCTGTATGATCTACGCCAGGATATTGGAAAAAAGGCTAAAACCAAGCTACTTTACAAGTTAAAAGAACAGGGAATTCAAGCTCTGGAGACCTACGAATTTTTATGATCTTTAAATAAGGAAAAATTGAATTTCAAAAGCTTAAATTAAATACAATAATGTTGAAACAAAAAAATATGATAATAATAAATTAAAAACAAATAACAAAAAATGATGGGAGAAAAAAAAAAAAAAAAAAAAAGCTAAATGCCAATGGTTTTCAAGAAGTTACTAGGGGCAAGGCCAATAGCGCCATCTCTGAGCACTTCTGACTCCCACCAACCGTCTTCCAGCATTTTGATTACCAGCAGCACATCACCAGCTCTGAAGCCTACTTCCTCGGAGATTGACGGGCGATAGTCAAACAGTGCCTTGCAATACTTTATCACGGGTCTGCCGTCGCGAGTGTGAGTCGGGAAGTTGTTCCGTAGGTTGTTCAGCGTCTGTGCCGGCCTAGGCTCAAAGGTGCTATCGCTATGTGTATAGTTTCCGCGCGCAGAGCCCACACGAGCGCTATATAATGAGTTGTTATTATAATTATTACCATTGACATCAGCAGACGCACGGTATCGGTGCTGTCTAGACGACTCAGGGCGCTGGTAATAAAGATTGGGAGAGTTAGCATGATCTCTCATATCCCGACTTGACTTGCGGTGTAGTAACCCTTCATCACTGTCGCTAGCACCAAAGTTTGACCGGGACGGAACACCTCGAAGCGTCGGACTGGGCGCGCTGAAGTCAATATCGTTCAGACTGGTCTTGTATGCATGGTGACCCCTTCTGGGGAAAGTTCTCACATCGTAATTAGACGTGCGCGATCGCTGATGAGAAGGACTGTTTTGATAAGAGTCACCACTACCAACCTCTCGGCGGTAACTGCCCATGCTGGTAGAAGGTCTGCCAAAATCGTTGTCGACAGCCATGCTGTATCTTCCCCGGGAAGAATGACGATCTAGAGAGCTAAGTACCCTTTGACGATCATCGTCAATAATCATGCTGTTAATGGGTCTCATTTGTGGATGCTGGTCAGCCATGCTGCTTCTAGATCTGTACTCGTTATTGGTGTTACGCGAACTACTTCTATTGATGTCATAGGGGTTGTCATTTTTAAATCGGTACTGGCTAGCCATGCTACTTCTGGAGTCGGCGCGCTCGGTGGTACTACCTCTTAACGGGGGATAATCACCAAAAGTACTATTAGATCTAGGGCGCACCGGCTCGCCATATGTGTTGGCGCGGGATCGTGATGGCTCTGTCATTGCACCTCTATCAGATTCAAAAGGACCTGTGCGAGATTTTGGTGTGTGATAAATACTGCTTCTAGTTTTGGTACTCTCAGGCTCTGGGTCGACAAAGCTGGCTTTAGAGCGAGCACGTTCCAGATCATTCGAGATTTTTCTAGGATGCCCATATTCAGCCTCACGAATGCTAGCTCGGGAGCGTGCCCGCTCATGCTCAAGAATGCTTTCTTTGGATCCCCTTCGAGTAGACTCGTTGCTGGTACGCTGCTTAGATGAGTTGGTGGTGACACTGCTTCTTGTGTGAGTTCGCTCGAGATCTGTTGTAGAGACAGTCTTGTACTGATAGTCTTTAATATCAAGCTCAAAAAGCTCCTTGCTTTGTGTGCTATGTTTGCGACTGTTGGTTGAGTCTCTGAGAGTTGTCGAAGTAAAGGATGACTCAGATGTTCTCAAAGATGAAGAGTTAGAGTCAGAAAACTGGTTTGATCGTTGAAGATTGGGGCTGCCGGTGCTGGTAATTAATAAACCGGGTGTTTTAGTGGGTGTTGAAATTTCCTCGCCAGCAGATTTGACTGGACTAACTTTGAGCTTTTCCAAAGCTGACAGAACAGGATCATCTTTACCAAAAGCTTTGATAGAATTTTTAGATCGATTGCTCATTGATCCATCTTTATTGGTTGGCACACCTAAATCGAACATGCCTTCGGGACTGCTTGACACAATTGCATTAGCGATCTTAGAGTCGCGTGACTGACTAAAAGGTGACTTGTAAGAAGTAGGAGATTTTTCTAGGCTTTCACGATTATTTGTCGCAAATGGAGATTTGAGTACGGGAGGTTTGAAAAAGCCATTGTTCATAAAAGATTCTCTGGTAGGACTGCTCAAAATCTTGGTGTCCTTTTTCGGTTTACCACGTCGAAATGGTGAGGTCCAAGAGCGCTTCTCTTTGGCTGGTACCACATGCTTGTCAAATTTTGGAACTTCAGAATTTGACGGCAAAGAAAACAGAGACTTGTGCGGACTGGAGCAGGTACTATTACCTACGTCTGATTCAGAGGACATAGAACTTTTAGAGCTGAGAGAGGCCTCACGAGACATGACTTGCTGAGGATCAGGAGAAGTTTCAGGTGTGGGGTTTTCAAGTTCTTGCGGATGAATGAGACTAGGAATTGTCATTGGGATTTTTATGTCGACGCTGCGAGTTGAGCTGATGCTAAGCTTAAGAGGGTCCACAGAGACAGTGGTACTATGAAGAACAAGTTGTTGTTTGGCAGGCTCAAGTCCAGATTCAACACCGCTAGTATCTTCCATAATGGTAGCTACTTGACCAGAAGCAGCTGTAAGAGCTTTGGAACTTGAAGTAGGCTTGCGCGCTAACGACTGATTTAATGAATACTGACTCTGCGACTTTGTTAAATTAGTGGCGTGTTCGCTAGATGAGACTCTGACAAAGTGGGCGACAGTGTAATCCACAGAAGGTTTAATGACCTCGTCAGCAAGATAATTGATAAATATTGGTGCATTCATGATTTCTGAGCCGGTACCATTTTCCGTGACAAACTTTTCCATGTCTTTTTCCGAGTCACACTGCTCCAGAGCAACGCGGATAGTTTCGCAGCCCTCGTCGTCGGAAAAGCAGGCAGTAGAAACAACATTAGTGTAACCCCAAAGACTAGATTTGAGATAGTTTATGCGCTCCTCCTCAATATCCTGAAGCTCGTCACAACTCTCCTTCCACTGAGTAGTCCAACGCTCCTTGGCTTCGGCAAGGACCCGGATGGCATCTTGGTAGGCTCGCTTAGAGTTGTCAACAGCGACATATGAGCGCTCAAGATGCATGTTATTATTCTCAAGCTCTTTGCCTTGAAGAAAATCTTGCTGTTCGTAATAAGTTTTCAGTTGATGACAGTCATATTCATAGCGTGCACGAGCGTTTTCGACGGCAGCCTCATGAATCTGTTTGGCCTTGGTAAGACGGGCCATGTTTGTTTCTACAGCATTACGTCGCCTGCGAATGTCGTCGCCAAAGGCCGCCAGCGGGTCCTCAAGCTCTGTTTTGTACTGACTTGCAGCGGTGGAATGGGTTTTAGCGAGGTGTTCTGTTCGGGTCTTAATTGTGTCCAAGGCGGATTTGAGGGTGCCGAGTTCTGCAGAAGAGTGAAGGGTTCTGCGGGAAAGCGCAGTAAGTTTGCGGGCGTACTCCTCCTCTATAGCAGCACGTTCTCTGTAAAAAGACTTGACATTGTTTATTGTTTGAGCAGTGTTGTTGACACGGTCAATAAGGACGTCTACGCCGGACTCGGCCTTGCCCCAGAAGTTGTTTGCAAAAGCAAACGGGTCGGGATGGGTGGAGGTATCCATGGCGGAAGAGCGTGGAGGGTTATGTGATGGTGATGATACGATGAGGAATGGAGAGAAAGAAGAAGAGATTTTAATAAACAGAAATGAAAATAAAAATAAAATAAAAGTAAATGTGATTTTTGTTATTGTTTTTTTGTTTTGTTTTTATTTACGTTTGAAAGGACCTGCCGTGGAAGATCAAAGGAGGTCTCTTTTTTAGGAGTGGAAAAAAAAAAGGTTTTGTGGGTTTTTTATGGTTTGTTTGTGGTTTTATGTAGTTTTTTGTTGTCTTTTATGGTTTAGTTTTGTTTACATTTTGCTACTTTTGGAAAGTAAGGTGGTTCTTTATTTGTGTTTATTATTGAAAACCACCTTAGAAGCAAATGAAAAAAAAAAAAATAAAAATAAAATAAATAAAAAGAACAAATAAATAAATAAAAAAAAATAAAATACTATAAGTAAATACAAAAATTAAATAAAATTAATAATAAGTTCAGTGACAACAACAAAAAAAAAAAAAATAAAAAAAAAAATAAAAAATAAAAAATAAAATAAAAAAAATAAAAATAAAAAATAAAAATAAAAAAATAAAAAAATAATAATAATAGACATCGTGATGCGTATTAAATGACAAAATTCGACAATATCTAAGACATTTTTCAAGAAATATTCAATGATAATTATTATCATCTACTGACTTGACGATTACAGTCATATGTGATCTTTGGTATACGCTTTGGCATGTCTGACACAAAAGCATCACTACGCAGGTTCAGGTATTATTTTTGGGGTTTATTTAATTTTAATTTAATTGTTTTTTTTTCATTGATAATTTATTCTTTTGTTTATTCTGCATGTATTTATTTGTTTGTAGTTACTGGTTTTTATTATTATTATTATTCTTATTATTATTATTATTATTATTATTATTATTATTATTATTATTATTATTATTATTATTCTTTTTTTGGCAGATGTTTTCTGTTGATTCAGGAACTGGAGAACTTTGAGACCTTTAATAACCAACGTCTTAAATTATCAAAAAAATATATATATTCTACTTGTATCCCCTTTCCTTCCTTTTTTTTCTAAATTTAAATCAATCGTACATGACCTACAGGGCATCTCTTCGACTCCTTCACTTAATCGAAGATCTACTTGAGAGTAATGCAGTTCATCACTTAAAGATGTCTTCCACTTTAAATCTATTATTTGTGACTTTACAGTATGAACTAACTGTTTGTATTAAAGAACATGAGAAAAAAAAAAATTATACCCTAACAATATATATTATTTTTGGTGCCTTTGTGTAGGGCGTTTTATGTTGCTTCAATGCGAGTCTGAATCCAAATTGTGAATTATTTTTACTCAAGTTTTTTGTAATCGCTTGTGTATACTATTGCATTGGTGTACTATGTTTTGATCGTAATCATCACTAGTTTTACTGGTTTTACTAGTATTTTCTTGCATGTTGCTTGTATTCATCGGGATGTTTACTTGCATCCACTTGTATTTGTTTATATCAGTATCTATTTTGTATTTGCACGTACTAAATTACCTGCAACCTATTTTCTGGATTTATACCTCCACCTGTGCGTTGGCACAATATTATGAGGGAGGTGACCGCCCAAATTTAGTACCATACACATATTTTTACTTAGCCTCAATGCCTGAGCACCGTCTGGGAACCGACAACGTCTGCAACATCAATCTTAAAGTAAGTCCAGTTCGTTGTCTGTAAGAGCAGAATTGATAAGTTTCAACAATCTCTTTACCTTGTCTGCGTTCAAGGTTTCAGTTAGAGCGACGATCTTTTCTAAATTGATCTGTACTAATATCGCTCTGCCAAGTACCCGTACCATCAAGAAGGAAGGAAAAGAAGGGTTTGGTAAGCTGTATTCTCTTCATCTTTCATGTAATTTGGTGGCACTGTTACTGTAAAGCCTTTATCTTCTTGACATGGAATCATCCTGCACAAGCATTTCTAGGCAGTCCCCGTTCGTAGTCTGATAACGAGGCATAGCGTTGGAAACTAACTGACAGTTTATTTTGGATGCCGATCGCTTGTCTTTGTGAGTACAACATGTTAGAATTTTATCAGATTCGTCAACAAATTGACTACTCACCAGTTGACAGCATCTTCATACAATCGCGACTTGTTAGTCCTATTATCACCTGAGACAATGAGTCGTTAACTAAAACCATGTAATCTAGTAGCCTGGCTGGTCGTTGATAAAGTGAACTTAAACTATTAGACTATTTATTTTCGTCATCTGTCTAACTGTTCTTGGTTACAAACTCTGGCGATTTTTATCTTGTTTTTATCGTTGCTTTCATACGAAGCAGCTGATATTGAATTAGTATATAAACTGTAAACTCAAAAACCATACAATTTCATTATGACAACACAAACAAAACAAAACAAAAAAATAAAAATAAAAATAAAAATAAAAATAAAAATAAACAAAATAAATTTATTAACTTATATAATTAGTCATTTATTACTAATCAAAACTAAATTTACAATCTTCACGTCTCGTTAATCTTTCTAAAAGAGATTAAATCCTTCATGTCCCTTTCTTCTGACCACCCACAACCTTACGACTACAGCCAAAAGATACACATTATCAAACTTTACAATGGGACAAGGCTCTTCACGGATATTAGACTCCATTGTTGAGGGTACCAACTGTAAGTTGTGCAAATTTTATTTTTTCCTTTTTTGTTTCTCACCAACCCGTTTTCAACAAGGAGAGGGGGTTTCATGTTTTTTTTATCATTGTTACTATTTTTTGCTAGATCATTATAATTAACTGTTATATATTAGTCGACAGGGAGGAAGTCGACCGTTTGCGCAAGCGGTTCATGAAACTAGACAAAGACAACTCTGGTACAATAGATCGTGATGAGTTTCTCAGCATTCCTGCTATTGCCAACAACCCACTGGCACCTCGTCTGATAGAAATATTTGATGAGGATGGTGGCGGCGACGTTGACTTTCAAGAATTTATCACCGGTCTGAGCGCGTTCTCAAGTCGCGGTCAAAAAGATGAAAAGCTTTGGTTTGCGTTTCGTGTGTATGACATTGATCGCGACAACTATATCAGCAACGGTGAGCTCTTTCTGGTGCTTAAGATGATGGTTGGCAACAATCTTAAGGACACTCAACTACAGCAGATCGTAGACTTGACTATAATGGAAGCTGACCTAGACGGCGACGGTAAGATATCCTTTGAAGAATTCAAGAAGCTTGTCAACAACACAGATATTTCACAGCGAATGACTCTAGATTTGTTTTAATGATCTCAAAAGTGTGATTGTGTGTCTGGTTATTATAATGTGAAGGATTCGTTCTGATACCTTTTTTTGCCTTGTTTTATTGATTTATTATGTGTGTCTTTTCTCATTTATACTTTTTTTATTGAGTTTTTATTTCATCAAATGAAATAATTCTACGTTTTATTTTTTTCCTCTTTAAGGGGTCCGAAAGGTTCTATTGCTTGAAAAAAAAAATTTAAACGAGATCATAAACTAGTTGGTGTAGCGTATAACCTAACCCTCACTTTTATATCAAAAAAAAAAAATTGGGAGGAAAGAAAAACGAGACAAATTTCTGATTGATGTTCTGTGCTAAATCCACAATATATCAGACAAGAAAAAAAAAAATAGAGAATAATGGCAGTGAAAACGAATAGACAGATTCTGTCGCGCGGAAGTGACATTTATGCGCGCAAGAAGTTCAAAACTCACGGTGTTGATGAGGTTTCATTTGACCGCAGTGCTAGAGCGTACGTTCAGCATTTACCTACATGAAAAAATCAAGCTTTACTAACATTCTCCTTTTTTTTTACAGTGAGTACCTGACAGGCTTTCATAAGAGAAAAGTCGCTAGAAAAGAGAAGGCTGCTGAATATGCTAAGAAAAAGGCTCATGAAGAACATTTAGCTGAACGAAAACGGGTAAGTTTAACAGAATTATTTGACTACGTTTAAAAAAAAATGAGCCTAACAAATTGGTGGATATCTATAGATGCGCGAGGAGCGGAAACAGACTCTAGCAGCTGATTTAGACAGATTTAACAAGGCGATGAAGGATGTGGGTGAATCTGACTCTGAATGGGAAGAAGGCGTCACAACCAAAGCATCCAAAAACAACAAGCGGCGCAAAACTGCTGCCAATGATGTATCAATTAGTAGCAATGATGATGATGAAGAAAGCGAGGAGGAAGATAACAGTGCTGTGCCATCAAAACTGAGCGAAAAGCAAATATTTGCGGCCGAAGACGACAACGACGATGAGGCCACTGTCACAATCGAAGAAATGGATGAGGGCAACTCGCAATTTGCTTTCGCTGAAAAAACCGTTGAACAGCTCAAGGCTCCGCTAAAGAAAAAGAGTTCAACGTCTCTTGAGGCCAGTATATTCAAGAGCCAAAACAGCGAAGATGAGGAGGGATATGGTGTTAAAACCGAGGACTACATTGATTTCACCAAGAATAAGACTAATGAAGCCAAGCAAAAGAAAAAGAAGTTTAGATACCTTACCAAAACTGAACGCAAGCAAAAGGTATCAAAGGAAAAAGGAAGATCGAAAGAAAAGAGAAGCCGCGCAAAGAAATAAAAGAAAAAAATATATGCCAAAGTTCTCTATTTTCGGTGTGAATATTTTATACATATATCATTTATCGTTTGTTTTTAAAAAAATAAAATTTGTCACCATGTTCCTTATATTGTATCACCAGATTGTATAATGTTTTTTTTTTGTTGTTTTTGTCCATTACCTGCTATGTGCGAAGGTTTCTATATCTACCATAGGAATATTGCCTGTGGATCGTGTTGTGATCCACTCCTTCTCGATTCTCAGACACATCCACACACCGCGGCGCACTATTTCAAGTAGTTCGAGAGTAAACAGGCCGGTTTCAGTGTCCCCGATAAAACTAAAATTAGTTGTTACTTTGAGTGCCCATAAGAGACGAAATGAGATGTCAAGTAATATGACAATGTAGTAGATGAACTGCGGGCGGAAGTACAGCACACTTCTCAAGCCACCATTTTTGTAGGCTAGCGGCGAATAGTTGAATACTTCCATGTTCCAGTCGCACTTTAGATCCCACACAATGCAGTAGCATGAATTGGTAATAGCTGCAGCCAACCACAATTTGTATGCCATAGCTTCTGTAAAGCCGTCACCCCCTTCGACACCCTTGTACATTTTTTGAAGAACGCCAAAAAAAACCACGGGTAGAGACGACAAATACTTGAGACTATTGGCAATATGCAATGACGCTCCTGTACGCTGAAAATCGATGATACATTGACGGAATCGAATCACATATGGCAGTGAGAGGACAAGAGTCGTTACATATGGCCCACTACAGCTGCTACGGTCAGGCTTGCCCACACAGGATGTGCCACTTATAAACATACATACGACAACACCCAAATCAAGAAGCACGCGTGTATACGATGTGATCACATCCGACACTAACACATCTGCAAAGCGGCCTTCTTCAGCAAGACCACCAATCGAGATTCTCTTCAAAATAGCTAAAAGCTGACGACGTCCCGCTGAGTGGAACCCACGACCGGGAATGAAAAATGCAGCCAAAAAGAGAAAGAGTGTTGACACTGGGAGCAGATCAATCGTGCGTACGCGCTTGCTCATGCCTTGCACAATGTCAATGTCATTGTTACTGTACTGCTTGAGCAGAATGAGAGCAAAAAGCACCCAGCTTCCAAACACAAAAAGTGTGAGCACTGATGCAAGGTGAAAGATATCTTTGTGCAATGATCGCACTGGTGATGACCCAGCCGCACCGTGTTTCGGGAAGGAATGTCGGATCAAGAGACTTACATCGATGTGAACGGTATGTAAAATCTTTGTGGTAATCCCCCATACCCAAATACCAGCCAGAATTGTTGCACATATCCGGTAAGGAAGAGGATAATGTATATCAAATGCAGAGACAACGCTGATTGCAAGAGCTTCTACTGTAGCCTTTGGGTCCTCTGCGGCAGCAGCCGCGGCTAGGGGTAAAGCAGCCATTTTGAAAAATCAAATCTAGCCAGAAAAACTATATTAAAAAGGTAATAATAATGATCAGATTTTCAATCTGCTAATTAGACCTTTCGATTTTCAATCAAAATCAAAAAAAAGATGAGGTGGCCCAATAATAAGCTGGCTAGTAATGTGGTCAACAGTCAAAATGTTTGGGAAAGGAGTAGTCAGAAAAGGAAGGGAAAGAAAAAAAAAAAAAAAGGAAGGCTGTAAATTATCCCAAAAAAATGAGAGGAAATTTTCCGAAGTGTTGAAATAGACTGCGTGTCCAATAGAACTAAATAAAATAAATGAAATAATAAGAGTAAAAAGAAAAACTTAGGTCCTTTGCAGACGGGTGATAGCCCACAAATCTTGCAGTCTCCTGGTATAACCTAATCTGGAATTGTCTGGTGCTTGGCTTATAACCATTTGATCGAGAAGGCCTAACAGACTTTCCAGTTGATATGGAAAGAAGTCAGCCAAGGCAAGTAAGACATCTCTAGAAAAGAATGTGAAAACGATAAATTTGAGGAGTCGGTCTTATTACGGATTCCAAAAAGAAAATTAACAAGTAGTGTATCTGGCATGGACATCCAAGCGGATCAAATTTGCAAGCATCTGTGCAAAAGGGAATATTAATGTTACTAGTTTACAGGTCTAGAGACCTTAAGCTATTACGTGCTAAAGTGTACTTGTAGATGTTGCAGGTCGATACTATTACTATGTCATTATACTCATCTCTTGTCGAAACGACGGCCAGATGCGGTCTTACGCTCCTTCTCAGCATTCTCTGGCTTCGCTCTGTTCAGTACCTTCAAAAACTCGGTCACACGGTATCTCATACGCGAATGCATGTAGGCCTTGGAGCATTTGATATGGTAGTGGAAGTAGTCTCTAAAGATTTGGATATGGCTGATGCAAGTCTCTCGTCGCTGAGCGGTCAAGTGGCGCGGGAACAGCACAAAAGTGACGTAGCCAATATCGTCTGAAATCTTAAGGTTGGGCATGTTGCGAATTTCCAACGGGGGCTCCTTCTGTGAGTAGAGCACCTGAGGGGCATTCTGAATAGCACGTCTTCTGGCATCGACAAACTCCTGCAAAAAAATCTTACCAAAAACTCTGTCTGTTTCATCCTTAAAAACTGTTGAGAAAATAACAGTTACACGGTCATACGAGGGCTTAATGAAGATGGACTCTTCGGCTCTGTAGTGAATAGCCATGACCTCAGTCTGACTGGCTTCAGGTGCATATAGTTCAACATTGTTTTGCGCAGCCTCAGCGGACAACTCGTCAAACTGCTTGAAAGCGCGCTCAAACGGGGCCGCTAACGCATTGCGCTTCAGCAGGGAGATTTTGTCGACCAGGGTTTCGCGCTCTTCAACGGTCGGAGGCAGGTTCTCAAGGTCAATTAAAAGCGAAAAGTTGTAGCCCTGCTCAGTGTCAACAATATAAGGGCCATACTCACGCTGCAGCAGCTCAGTAACACCGTACTTAAGAAGGTCATTGTAACACTTTATATACATGGAGACAAGAATTTTGGTCTTTGTCTCGGGCGTCGAGATATGGAAAGTAACATTGTCAAAGTCGGAAACCAGCTGATCAATTGAGATGGGAGGGGTGGTCGTATCAACGGCCTCCGTAAGTAAACTCTTGAGAAGTAAATTGTGGTACTGAAGGAGCAACATTGGGGTGTACTGAGAGGTTTACGTGGACGGTGGTTGCGGGTTTAAGAGAGAAAGAGGGAGAAATGCGAGCATTTGACTACTTGTTCAGTTTTGAAAATGCCAACTTGGAGGACTAAGTAACCTAACCCAGAATAGCATCAGTTAGCCTATTGTAATGGCAACCAGTGAAGCAAAATGGTGATAAATGCAAATATCTAGGCTAGACACAAAATAAAAGTTATTTCGCTTTTGATTGATTTCATTTTATGAAAAAACTAAATTTTTGAGCATGGATAACTTGATAAACAGTTGTAGTCAAATATCCAGCTTAACTTGAAAGATTGTGTGCGAAGATATCATCTGTAGTTTGAAGCTGTGGTATCTCCACTTCTTGTGATTGCTAAATAACAAGTCCAGTTTACTTTTAAGTTTTATCAAAAGACTTGAAAATCCCGCATTAAAATGCCCTAACTGATAAATTTAGGGTTGTATTTCACAACTTACCCTCCCTAATTGATTTTCATATAAACCAAAATTTCATTTTCTCTGCAAAATTTTTTTTCTTTTTTTTCCTTACAACTAAAACAATCGTTGATGAATGGTATACTTTGCATCTGTTTTATTCTCGCCCACAGGCCACTTTAAAAGGTTTTGAAATTTTTGCTAATGATTTGCGTGCTGCTTCTGTGGTATGCGGGATTTTAGTAGAGTTCGGGACCTGGCCTGATGTGTGCGGGTGATGTGGATAGCAGCCCGCCTATCACCACCTTTTTGCTGCTGTATATATATCTGAGGTTGTTCCATTGAACTGCAAAATTTTTTTGCATAATGGAATAGTTGTCGTTTATTAAATCTAAATAAATTTTTTTTTTGATCAGATCGCTTTGTATGAATAGTAAGCATTTTCAGTGTTGTCTTGTTAATAGAAGGTTTCAAGCCAACTTCATTTTATTATAATTCTCATTCTTAGTTTGAGTCACAAGTATTATTTTAATAATATCTTCTAAGATCTTAGGGTTTATAAGCTTGTGGAACTTAACAAGAATAACTTTCCAGTTAATCTGATGCACATAAAGCACAATTTTAATGACTAACTGACATCTGTACATGGTCAATTAATTTATCACTAACTCGGTATAATTATACGTATATTTTTTTTATCATAACTTCAAGATGTCAATTCGAGCAGGTGTATATATCCCCACTCGTTGTCTTTAAAGGTCACTTTTACTTGTCAAGTTTATTTTTGATTTATAATGATATGAAAATTTACTTCTAAGTCTAGATAAAATAATAAATATGTAACAACAAACACCACAGGCGCTACTTAGGCCTTTGATTTGAGGTCAGAAGCAAAAGGGTAGTCAGTGTAACCAGGATTAGCAGGAGTGTAAAAAGTAGCTCTATTGTAAGGGTTAAGCTCAATGTTCTGCTCCCATCTGTTGACAAGATCAGGAGTAGAGATAAAGTATCTGCCCATGGCAATCAACACCTTGTCATCTTCGTCAGCGTGCTGAATGGCGAGATCGCGGTCGTAGCCACCAGCGCGCATAAAGATGCCCTTCCAAATGCTTCGTACAAACGAGTTGTCGCCGTCGGTTTTGATAATATTGTTCAAGTCACCTTTGATAGTCCAGCGAGGTTCAATGAGATGAATGTAAGCAAGTTGCTTACCGGCATCAGCACGCTTTTGCAGCTCACCAATGACATAAGCAAACTGAGCAAGGATGTTGTGGTTCTGCTCCATACTGTTGAAAAGATTCCAAGGTGAGAGACGGATACCAACACGGTCGGCACCAATGGACTCAGAAATGGCGTCAACAACTTCAAGAATGAAGCGAGCACGATTTTCAATAGAGCCACCGTACTGATCGGTACGTTTGTTGGTATTCTCATGGAGGAACTGGTCAAGCAAGTAGCCGTTAGCGGAATGGATCTCGACACCATCAGCACCAGCTTCAATGGCATTCTTGGCAGCTTGGGCGTAGTTCTTAACATAATCCTTGATTTCCGCAACGGTAAGAGGCTTGGGAGTTGGTGCATCTGCGTTGTTGGTAGACTCAGCAACGTCGGAAGCACTAACATAGGGGAGACCTCGGGAGTCTAAGTCGGACTTAAAGGCAGCTCTACCAAGAGCCCATAATTGAACATAAACGTAAGACTTGTTGGCATGAATGGCTTCAAAGACCTTCTTCCAGGCGTCGATTTGATCCTGTCTCCAGATACCGGGAGCAAGAGGGTAACCAGAAGCGGCCTCAGAAATAAAGGTGGCCTCAGTGATAATCAGAGTACCTGGGCGGGACGAGCGCTGGGAGTAGTAAAGAGGATGAAGATTAGAGACGAGGTTGTTAGGGGCTCTCATTCTAGTGAGTGGAGCCATAGTAACACGGTGTTGGAGGTCCATGCGACCAACCTTAATGGGCTTAAAGAGATTTTCAGACATTGTTATTTCAAAATTTGTTATAATTGGAGATTAATATTGAGATGTGTAGATTCAATTTATAAAAAAAAACAAAACCTAATGACAGAATCTTCAGGGTGGAATGCATGCATTATATATTTCGTGTCTTGACGACCATTATCTTCGAAGTCTGCACGTAAATGCCTGATTTTTAATGAGAAAGAATATTCTGTACTTTCTATGGGAACTGAGTATATTACAAATCAAGTATTGGGTACTAGAAAACAAGAAGGTTGGTTACTGTTTTCTGGTTTAGCCGTTGGTTTATATCCGTTTACCGTCCTATAGTACTTAACATCTGGAAATTATTGATAGCTTGAGTTAAATGTCTACTCATTACATACTATCAAATAATTATAAAATAATATCATAGAAAATAGTAACAGTGTTCATTACCTTAAAAAATGGAGTCGATAAGTTGGTTCCAACTTTGTAGAATTAATTCGTTAAACAAACTACAAAATCTTGGCTTTTGTAACAAGGTTGACATTTTGGTTTGTACTTTACCCAAACTATTTTATGGACATTTCCGTCAATAAAAACAGACAAAAAAAAAAGAAACAACTGAAGTAAAGTTTCTAGTGAAAATGATTTCAAAGCTTTTTCTCGAAAAATAGCGCTCTCTTCTTCGTCATTGACCTGTATGCTGAAAAATCTCTATTTTTCTTTGAATTTCTGAGCTTACATGATAAGACTTGTCTTAAACGGTTCTACTTTCTTAATAAAGCAATTTTGTAAAAAAAAAAAAAAAACTTTTTATGACGCAGCGAAAAAAAAAAAATTTAAGCACGAAGCGAGAAGAGTGAAACACCAACGCAAATAAAGAGAATTGACATCACTGTTCCAAGTTGCGATATACAGTAGTTCTGTTTACAACATGCAATTATAGGGACTCAATGCTAACTTACAACAAAAGACCCGCAAAATCAGCAGCAAAAACAACAAATCAAATAAGTACTAAATTTGTTACAAAAAGTTTGCTTCAATTTAAATAGCAACTGATAAACTCTTGAAACTGCTACCTACAAAGAGTAATAAAGGTGAACTAGATCACCGCCAAAAAGATATCATACTTTCGTAAAATTTAATCATAAAATCATAACAACCATCATAAATCAAGTTATTCACTGTTATCGTCTTGGGTCTTAATTCGAACCTCCAGAAACTTAACCTGCTTGTAAGTGACGTTTTTTCGACATATACTACAGTTGCCTTTGACTGCAATAGCTTTAAATACACAGTCACTGCAATACATGTGTCCGCAGGGTATCACCGATATCACGTTTGGATGGTCAAAGCAAATCGGACATTCATAAGATTTGAATCCATTTTTTGTCTCTGGTGGCGGATTCTCCAAAGTCTTTCTGATAGATTGAATATCTTCATCGCTTTCTATTTCTTCATAAAGTTCTTCATGTATATCGGAGCCTTTGTCGTCATCTACTAGATCGACCAGCTTGTCTTCATCGTCACTACTAAGAACAATGTTAGATCTTGACGCAGTGATTGTAAAATTATTACTTCGTAATGTTCGGTTCGTTATCACAATATCGTCTTCTTCTTCGCTTTCATCATCTTCATCATCAGTTTCGAACGCTGTTTGAAACGTTCTTCGTCTCAAGGCTCCAACAGGACTCAGTGATTTGTTCTGTGTTCTACTATGATCGTTGCGTGAAGTAATATCCAAGGGTTGCATAGATTCGTTTGGAGAAATTGAAAGCTCATTTTCAGATCTTACCAGCAGCCCATTATCGTCATCTTCTAATATATTTATGGTATGTGATGCGCTCATGATCAAACCGACTTTAAAACAACAACAACAACAACAACAACAAAAAAAATTATGTTGCGTTCAAAGAAATAACCCAAGAGATCGTAGTAGTTAAAACTAGTAATATTGATCAGAGCACGAAAAAAGATAAATCACAATAATAAAAAATAAATAAAACAAACAGAGAAGAGATATAAACCAAAGCAATGCGAGACCATAAGAAGACTAATGGGTGAGCGCAAGAAAATTGGGAAGAAACATTAAGGGCAATACGTATAATATACAACTAAATAAAAAGCTTAGGCTGAACTACGTAAACAAAACCAAATAATTACATAAACATTGTTTACCCCATGCGTTTAAATCAAAAATAGTAAGTCATAAACATTTAAATATATCCAGTGTTAAATCAATGTCTTATATACACTTCTTACAAACGAGAAATGATATCCTTGACAACGTCCTGGGTAGAAGCGGTACCACCCAAGTCGGGGGTAACAATCTTACCTTCAGAGAGGTTAGCGTCAACAGCAGCGTAGATTCTGGCAGCAGGCTTAGCGTAGCCAAGGAACTCGAGCATCAGAGCAGCGGATCTAATAGTAGCAATGGGGTTAGAAATGCCCTTGCCTTCAATATCAGGAGCACTACCGTGGCAGGGCTCACCAATGACAAAGTCGTCACCGACGTTGGCAGAGGGAACGACACCGAGAGAACCGACAAGAGCGGCAGCACCGTCGGAAATAATGTCACCGTAAAGGTTGGGACCCACAATGACATCAAAGAACTCAGGCTCTCTGAAAAGTCTGTAAACCATAGAGTCAACAATCTGCTCGTTGATGTTGACACTGGAGTACTTGTCCTGGTTCTTGTTGTAGACGTTTCTAACGGACTCACGGAAGAGACCGTCGGTCACACTAAGAACATTGGACTTGTGGGTGATAGTGACAGTAGATTTCTTGTGGAAAGAAGAAGAAGGATCAATATCTCTGAGGGCTTGTCTCTGAAGAGCAATCTCAAAAGCGATCTTACCGATTCTCTCACTGGCAGATTCAGTGATTCTCTTGATGGCCTCAGCAACTTTGGTGCCATCAGCGGCCTCAAAAATCTTCTCCTCCTTGATGTAAAGATCCTCAGTGTTTTCTCTAACAGTAACGAGATCAACAGCTCTAGAGGCACCAGCAACAGATTTAACAGGTCTGACGTTGGCGTAAAGACCCATCTTCTTTCTCAAAGCAACAATGGGGGAGGAGTAACCAGCAACCTTAGTAGTGGGAGAACTGACAGCACCGAACAAAGCACCATCACACTCATTTTTAAGAATTTCAACAGTCTTATCGGGAAGAGCAACACCAGTCTTCTTGAAAAGATCATAACCAGCTTCCAGATCGACAAACTCAAAGGCCAATTGGTCCTCCTTGGGCAGAGCCTCAAGAATCTGTTTGCCGGCAGGAATGACCTCGCGGCCAATACCGTCACCAGGGATCAAACCAATCTTAAGGGTCTTAGCCTGAGAGGCAAAGCCTCTAGAAAAAATAGCACGGCGGGTAGCAAAGTTTCTGATCATTGTTGCTGTTATGGTCTTGAGAATAGAGTTAATGTTGGTGTGTGACTCAATATAAGAAGAAAAAGAAGGAAAGAAACTTTTGACTTGAAATTTCAATTTCTACAAGATTGGAAAATTCCGAATGAAAAAAGTTACGGTATTTTGGCCAGTCAGAGACTTCACCGTCATCGGAGCAGCATTGACTGTTTTGTTGCAAAATTTACCGGTCCGAGAAGCTTTAACACAAAAACACGTGAGATAGTATTTAAAATAAAAGAAATAAAATAAAATATAATTCTCATATTCTAAATTGTTAAAGTCACTTTGAAAATGCATGTAATGTGTAAATGGGAGTTACTCAATTCTTGTCATAGTCACCTGACCAGATCAAATGTCAATATTTTTGAAAAATATTCTATAATTGATTGTTTCGTTCTACGATACTTTTATCGAATTTATTGTCTCTTAAAAAATAAAAATAAAAAGACGAACCACTATTTATCTTGATTAAATTAATAGCAGCGATGACTGAAGTCTTATCTGCACAAGTGCAAATATCAGAAACTGAAAAAACTACAAAAGATAGTTACGTCCATTCTCACCAAGATCTCGATTTAACCGAATCGCTTATTGCAGAGCTGGAAGATGGCGAGTACATGTGCTTGATTTGTGCTGGCGAAGTTGACGCCCGAACAGAAATCTGGAATTGCTCACATTGCTACCGTGTATATCATTTGCCCTGTGCAACTGCATGGGCTGAAAAGTCGACTCAGAAAGATCAGGCTGACAACAACAAGAAGAAAAGCAAAGAGGGATGGCCATGTCCCGCTTGCATGAAAACAACCAGTAAAATACCTCGAGAGTACAAATGTTGGTGTCGTAAAACCACTAATCCAATGTATCTTGGTATTACGCCTCATAGTTGTGGACAGACTTGTGGTGTTACGCTAGAGTGCGGTCACCGGTGTACTGCGATTTGCCATCCAGGCCCACATCCCGACTGTTGCTCGATGGGCCCAGCGATCAAATGTTTTTGTGGCGACAATCAAAGACAACTTCCATGTGTGATGACAAGTTACGACGGTTGGTCTTGTGGCAAGATTTGTAACGAGCCGCTTCCATGTGGTAAACATAAATGCAAACGTAAATGTCATAACGGACTATGCTATGATTGCGACACAAAGATTAAGAGCACGTGCTATTGTGGCCAAACTGAAAAAGAGATGGAATGTGCTTATCTACAGGAGAAAAAATGTTCAAAATTAATCATTACACTCGAAAGCGATGATGATAATGATAAGGAGATCACCGATAATTGGAACGGCTATTTTAAGTGTGACAAACCTTTGAAAGGGTTATATTCTTGCAAGAGTCATGAATATTCGTTCAACTGCAAACCTCGCAAACCTGAAGATTTTATTTGTCCACTTACACCCAAGGATACAGATACTTGTCCTTGTGGCTCATCTTTAGTGCTTGACATTTTGGGCCATCCTAGACTCTCTTGTAAGGATTCGATTCCTCTCTGCGGCAAGGTGTGCAACAAAATTCTTCCTTGTGGTCATACCTGTATGTATGACTGCCATTACGGTGAATGCCCTGCCTGTCCTCAAGTCAGCAATTTGCGCTGCCGCTGTGGTCAAGAAACCTTTTTGGTTCCTTGTAAGACAATTGCATTAGGTGAAAGGCCTGTGTGTCGCCACAAATGTACTTCTAAGCTACAATGTGGTCGTCATAGATGTACAGAGATATGCTGTTCGGAGGAAAAGGCTGCTAAAGTTTTGCAGAAGTCTGGCCAAGCTTGGAAACTTTCGCGAGAAGAATGGCCAGAAGTACATCGATGTGATCGTGTTTGCAACATTTTGAAAAACTGCAAAATCCACAAGTGTACTGAGCCGTGCCATCAGGGCCCTTGCCCAACTTGCATGGAATCATCAAATGACGACTATATCTGCCCATGTGGTCGGACTGTTTTGAGAGCACCAATTAGATGTGGCACTGTTTTGCCTAAATGCACATATTTGTGTACCAGACAGCGTGAAGACTGTAATCATCCGATGGCTGAGCACGTCTGTCATGATTCTGCTGTTTCTAGTTGCCCCAAGTGTTATTACATTGTTTCCAAGAAATGTCAGTGCGGTAAATCCAGTGTTAAATCCCCCTGCTCACAAGAAAATGTGTCTTGTGGAAAGTTTTGCGAGGAGTTATTGGCTTGCGGTCATATGTGTTCTAAAATGTGCCACAAGCCTGGTGACTGCACCAAGACGTGTTCAAAGCCATGTGGTAAGACTTTACCATGCGGCCACAAGCATATGACAACTAAGTGTCACTATCCCAAGAAGTGTGAAGACACGGCGCCAATGCCCGGCGAGTCATTTTGCAGCGAACGGATACATATGCAATGTAAGTGTGGTAACGTGACCAAGACAAAGCAGTGTACCGGTCATCCGATATCTCTGTTGCTTGAATGCAATGACTCTTGTGCGGTGCTTGAGCGCAATCGTCAACTTGCGGCTGCATTTGGTATGGACCCTACATCAGCCAGCTCTGTAGCAGGCACAGTAACATCAGACATGTACAGTGACGACATTATTGATTTGTATCTATCAAACCCCATTTGGTGTCGCTCAATTGAGCATGCGCTGCAAGAAATGTACACAAACAAGCTGCGGGTTAAGCGGTTTCCGCCGATGCGATCCTCATACGAACGTATGTTTGTGCATCTGCTTGCTCAAGAGGGCTTCAACTTTAAATCTGAGTCACAAGATGCTGGCCCGCATCGCAGCGTTGTTGTGTACGGAAACTGGGACTCTATGACCGACGAGGTATATCCGCGAAAGCCTGTAATGACTCTATCTGCATTTGTATCGCGAGCCAACTTTTCATAACTGCGAACAAGGTATAAATAACATATTAAACTTGAGGTTTGAATTAGAACTATCCAATCGAACTCATGTTTTTACCCTTTTATAGAAAAAATTTAATTCAGTATATACATGTTTTGATTTTTGTCATTTAATAAAAATTTAATTATTCATATATAAATCACTATGTTTATTATAGTGTTTAGATTTTTTTTCTAAAAAAAAACCTGTGATACGCACTAAAAAATTGTAGTTACGATAAGTTAAAACAAACTTTATTTTTTTTTTTTAGTTTAAAATCTTTGAATAAACGTTACAAAACTAAACAATTCTAAAAATATATATAATCTAAATAATGTAACAAATTTTCATGATATATTGTATTTTATCATCATTATCCGTTTATTATTTCTCGTTTATTGTAACCGTTAAAGATCAAGTATGCTGACCACCTATTGCAGTCCAAAGTCGCTAACTAGCCCACTTATTTCTCTTCTCCCCCCCTGTCCCCTTGTCTCTCCCCCTTCTCCTTTTTACTTGAAATCTTTTTCAATTAAAATTTTTGTTTATTGTACATAAATTACATATTTACATAATTAAAATGATAACAAAAATATACTTAAATCCTTTCCCTTTCCCCTTCTCCCTTTTTTTTTTTTTTTTTTTTTTTTTTATAATTGATTGCTTTCAGTCAAGTGTATCAGTATTAGTTAACAGAGTAACACTATTTCAACAAATTTAGTATAAAAAAATGCATTTCAATTTAATATATTGTTGAAATGTAGATATAAGAATTCAGGTATTATTACACAATAAAAATTGTATACTAAAATGACAAAATTTAATGATTGTTTTATATAGACCATTATATGTTTTTTTTTTTTTTGGACGCTACCACGGCGGAAAAGCCAAAAACGACATATAATATGTAGAAAAAAAATAAATGAATAGATAGACATGATAATAATAAATGTAAATGCAAAATTATTTGTCTGTCGTAGCTAGTATTTACAAATAGGCCAGATGAGTCAAACACCACAGACAAAAAAAATTTTCTTTTTTTTATCTGATTAATCAAATTTCACCGTTAAATTGTTAAGTCTCACGATCAACGCCAAACAAACGAGGAATGAAAAATGTATAGCCTAGCTATAAAAAAACAGTGAAATTAAATCTAGATCGAGCTGATTCAGCTTTTTTTTTTTTTTTTTTTTTAAAAAAAAAGAAGTTTTTTTTGAGCAATGTGTTGTTAAAAAAACACATTAATTTTTTTTAAATAAAAAAAGTTTTATAAACCGATGCTCCTATTTTGATTGTTTTTATAAAAACTGGTACAGATGTTAATGGCATTTGACAGACATCGTCATAAGTCAAAGCGGCTCAAAAAGCTACTGCAAGTTTTACTGGCACTGCATGTGATGGTGAAAATCAATGAAAATTATGCTACTGAGGATGGGGGTATACCGGCAAATAGTACTGGTTCATGTTATCCATGTTAACAGGAACGGGCGTGCCATAGACGGGAAATGCAATTGTCTGCTGTGGTTGCTGTTGAGGGGTTGATGCTAAAAAAGTTGTATTTGTAGTGCCATAGTATGCTCCTGTTTCTCCTTCATTTATAATAAGATGTTGCTGCTGTTGTGGGACAGGCAAAGGAAGCGTATATGAATATGACTGGGGAAATGCTGTAGTAGTAATGATAGATGACGAGGGAGGATGCGATGGTGGCTGAAACCCAACATGTTGCTGAGGCTGTTGATGCTGAAAAGATAGTTGTTGAGATAGCATTTGTTGGTGAAAATACTGTTGCTGTCTCAGCTGCAACTGAAAATCGTCCTGGATTTCCTTTTGTTGCAGTTGAAACTGCAGGGCTTCGTTTTCAGGGGCAAGCTGCTGAACACCAACATGCTGAGGTGGCAAAAGCTGCTGTTGCTGCTGTGAAACAGATTGATTTTGCTTTACTGGAACAGATTGATGTTGTTGTTGCAAAACAGATGGGCTTTCTTGCTGCTGTTGAAGCTGCTGAAGTGGCTGTAATGGCAATGACTGAATTTTAACACTTGAGTGGTTATTATTGTCAATGAAAATCCGAGGAGAGTTACTAATTGGTGATCGTGCCACACCAACAACTGAAGATGAGCCCGAAATACTGGCTGGAGAGTTCAAGTTCGTATGCGGTGACTGCATGTATGAGGGGCTTACAGGAGGACGAGGGGGAGAGGGAACCGCACTTTTACAGACTCGTTTTTTGTTAGGTGGTGGAGTGGGATCAACAATCTTTTTTCGAGGTGGCGCTATAGGAGTAGCAGTTAACGTCGTAGTTGACATAATTCCAGTTTCAGACGAAGGTGCAACTGAGACTGCAAATGGAACAGGTACAGATTTAGCTCGGGATCTGTTAAAAGGTTTCTTGTCAAGACCAAATGGAGTTCTTGCAATAACCTCTTTCAAAGCAATTATCGCATCATCAGCCCGAGGTCGCGAAGTAGCTGGACTGCGGTTGTTGTCGTCATAGTTGTCGTCCGGGGAAGAGACAGGCGACGGTTCACGCGAGCTGACGACGGAGCGCAAATCCTCAGTGCTGCTTACCACGGCACGCCCGTTGGCTATGGAAAAATTTATTAAATTTGTCTTCCGACGCTGCGGCGATACGGTCGACTGAATCGACAAGGGATTAATTGAGCCACTCGTAGAACTAGCTTTATTACTTGACAAGCTCAATTTGTTCGTACCAAATTCTGCAGTCTTTTTAGAGTATGTCGAAGAGCGAGTCTCGCTAGAGCTCACTGTTATGAGGCCACTAGATGCAGGGTATCGAGGTGACTGGCTACTAATAGAACTTGCATTGCTATCACCCCTTTTGCGTAGCGTCTTGATACTAACGTTGCTATCCCCGCGCTTACGAGTGGGGGGCCTGTTGTATTGCGGCGACCGTTGGTCAGAAGGCTTCTGATCATTTAATGCATCTGATCCTGCAGGATGGGGCCTTTTGACAGACGCTGATCTGACGACGACGGTATCCTCTTTTTTTTCAGTAGCTATAGGAGAAGTGGATGCAGAGACCTGATACTGTATAGGGGGTTGCAATTGTTGCTGTAGCAGCTCAAGAGGTTGTTTTTGCTGTTGTGAATACTGAGGCATATCCCCATAATTAACAGAGGCAGCAGGCAACAAACCAGACGAAGTTGTAGACGGAAACAAATATTGCTGATGTTGATTGACTTGTGTTGTCATGAAAAAAGCTGGAGAAAAGGGAGCAAGGGAAGAAGTTTGAAAACCATAGTCGAAATCAGCAACAACTGTCGAATGGAACTGCTGCTGCTGATTATGATGTTGGGGATTTTGCTGGTGGTGATAAACATCGTTAAAGTTTTTAATGCCTGGGTTTGGGGTCTGAATGTAACTAGTAGTAGCAGTTTGTTGAGAAGGGTTGGCAGCGCTGTTGCTGGAACATGGCACGGGCGGCGAAAGAATTGAGTTGGTGATCATATCGAACACCGACTAAGAGCTCAAAAATGGAGTTTTTGAAACAAACTAGAGCGATTTGACAAGAGGTAAAACGAAAATAAAGAACGGTAGAAAGACTGGGTGGTTAAAAAAAAAAAATCGCCGAGAAGAAAAAGATGAAGGTTGGATTGTCACCGGAGGACAAAAATAAACCAAATCGAAAAAAAGAAAACAGAAACGAAGAAACAAAAAAAAAAAAAAATCAAAAGAAAATATGAAAAAGAAAAAAAAAAAATAGAAATGCAATGAAACAAATTGAAGATGCTCAATTCATTTGCAGACGAAAAGATGAAAAGGAAGCGAGTTGAAATTCCAAAAAAAAAAAAGTAAAATTTTTATTTCAAAGTTTTGTCTAAATTTTTCAAAGAACAAAGCATTAACAACAAGAACACCATATAGCCTATACACACTCAAAAATCAAACATATAAAAACTAATGAGAGACAGAACTAAAAAAAAAAAAAAAATTATTATGATTATATTGACAAATATTTGAAATTTTTGCTAAACTATTCTCATCTTGAAGAATTGTTGTTGTTGCTTTTTTAAAAGAAAAAACTCCAATGTTGGCTGCGTCGTTACTATTTGGGTCTCCTAAGCACAACCAAAACAAAAAAAAAAAGTTCCAAAAATAAAACACTCAAAATCACAAATCCAAATAAAGAAATAATCGTTAATGCAAACAGATTCATCGCGTTGTAATTTTTTATCCTTTTATATAATTCTTCTCCTAAGCCCCTACTTGCTTTCTATTTATGCATCTATATATATGTACCATGCTTTTATTCAGAATGTGAAAAGCCCGGACCGTTTCTTGCCGAACGGATAAATTACCAGCGTTGCCACAAATAGTCCGACTGTAATGCCAATACTAATTTGAACCATAGTGATTCCCAAATTCATGACTGTGTTTTCTGTAAGCCCTGCCGCCTTGATTTGTGCGTCTGTTGTTTTGTTGCCTACAATGTGATTGGCATTGTCAATACCAGCCACGAGACTTCCCTGAGATGCCACACCGGAGGGCACTTGTACAAAAATTGCAGGAAGCATGGCAACAAACGCCAAGCCGTGACCAACGCGTGAGTATACATTTCCTAGAACACCGATTACCAACGCAGCCAAGGCGGATGTAAGCTCTGAAGCGTTAACAAGCCTCAATCCACTGAAATATGTTGCCGCGTAACCCGCGCCTGAAATGACCAGCATCACTGGAATCTGGCGCCAATGCGCCTGATTTACTAGTGCTAGACCAAGTGTAAACAGGGGAACAAAAAGTGCACGCCACCATGGGTTCATCGGATATGGGCACGTCGTTTGTGATGTTGCACCACTGTCGATCCAGCCGTAAATAACCGCACCAAGCGTGATACCAAAACCCAAAAACAAAGAGTAAATAATAGCATAAAACATACGAACTGATCCCGCAACAATGTTTCGTGACTGTAGCTCTAAGGACCCGCATAATATAATGTAACCAGGAAGAATCAGTGCTAGTGCACTTTGTGCTATTGCTGCAAAGCAAAAAATGTCCTGATTTTTGCCAATAGATCCGAATGCACGACTGAGAAAGCTTACAACAATACTCGCTGTGACCTCAAACACATTGTTGTATAGCGTTGATCTTGGTGCTACCACAATTTGCAGGATTCCAACCGAACCTCCCAAAAAAAATGCAATTGGCATGTCGTGCCAGCGTCCGCCAAATGCAAAAGGGCCAACCGCAACTGACGAAAACCCAAAAAATAAAACGCATAGCCAGGGTGGATACAAGTTTTTGCTTGAAAACTGCTCTTCTAGTTGTTCCAGCGCCTGATCAATTCGCAAGTTTCCATGGATCACGTCCTTGTAGATAGTGTAGGTTTCGTTGAGCTTGTACAGGTTAACACCTTGAATGCAACGCACAAGTTGCATTTCTGATGTGTGCGTAGAACTGTCATCAAAAGATACAATCATGCAGCCTGGTATGTACAAAAATTGACCATCAATTTCAAGTGCCCGAGAAGTCATCATCATATACTCCTCTAAACGGTGCGTAGGAGCCCCAAACATCATAAGCGCTCGACACAAACGTAAAATAAATCTTTGTCGCTGAAGAACTTCCGCAATATGAAGTGTGATATCCATGCGCTGCCTCTCCTCTCGTTTTTTGCGCTCACGATCTTTCTTTGTTTTACGCACATCAAGCCCGGAAGACATACGATAAGGTTTTGGACGTGATGGCTTTTTAGGCCCTTCTATGGGGACCTTTAGCATTGAGCTCATAGAGTGGGCTGAGCTAGTGACAATCTCATTGAGCGAAGTAGTAGATGTGTTGGTGCTCCGTGATTTGTGCAGTTTAAATAAGGACTTAGCTTTGATGTTTGTGAGGTCAGTCATTGACTTGGATAGATGATGATCTCCGGTAAAACTTTTGCGTGGAGTCGAGGCTCCCGACGGTGGGTTTGAATAAGAGTCATCGTTATTTGAACCATGCTTGTGACTGGTTCCGTAGAGCATAAAAAGACTGCCAAGAATACCTTTGCGGACGTGCGATGGCGGCGGAACATATTCATCTTCTATGTCAGCACTGTTCTTATTGTCATCTATGACTGAGTTTTCTATGAGCAAAGGTTCATTGTCTTGGTGATAACTGTTGCTGTTGCCACTTCCTTTGCTACTGGTGATGCTATGGTTCGAGTTTCTTTCTTGGTTGTTTGCACTTTCATTAGAATTGCTGCGAGTGGATTTGAACTCATTAACTGTATGGCCATGAACTTGATTTTCTTCAAGATCGATGAGGTTTGGGGTATGATCAAAAAAAGCGCGTGATGAAATTGTTAGACCAGCTTTATGTGGAGACGGCGGACGACTGCTTAAAAACTTTGAGTGCGAGCGCACCAAATGTTCGGCAAAGCCTTGCGCAATCTCGTCGACGTGGTCTTCTTCGCGCTTACGCAGCTCGTTCTCTTCTTGAATAGTAGCAACCTCGCCCAGCTTGCGGTCAAGCAAGGCCATGGGGATGTCTGACTCAGATAGCCTGCCATTAATGTAAGGTCCATCTTTAGTTGAGATTAGAAGACCACTGTTGATCTGCGAGTTGAGCAATGTGATGTTTGCTTCAGGGTCGTCCTTATCGTAAACATAACGCCGACTGGCACCACTGCTTGTTTGCAGCCGAGCGTCATTATCTCCTAGACCTGCGCCCGGAGCTAATCCTCCCGATGTGATTCCACCAATTTGAAAAATGTTTGATGCAATTTCTGATTGATGCCCTACAGCATCTTCGAGCATTGACCTAGACGCTAATTCGCCTTCCTCGGTTTGAAAATCGATGACGTCATCATAATCTTCACGCTCATTGTGCGTGGTTAAAAGAGCCTGACTGGATCCGTTTCGGCTCAGAGGAGGGCGATCATCATAATAACTATTGTAGCCTCTAGCGTAGTCCCGAACATTGCTATTTTCATGATATTCAATATCACTTTTTGTGTGATCCGAGCCGACAAATTCAATGTTAATAGGTGGCGTGCTTAGTGGTGATCTAAACTTAGAAGCCGAAGAAAGATTGAAGTATCCACCACCGCCGCCACTAGGACTGTTGATGTTGCTCGAAGATTTTTGATAGTGCGCAAGAGTTGATACATCATTGGCGTACGTTTTGTTAGTATCTTCTTCTGATGGAAGGTATACCGAGTTTGTTTCTTTGTTGTTATCGACAGGAAACCTAACTTTTTGCGGGCCCTTTGCCTTAGTGGGCGTTCTAGATCCTCCGTCAGGAGAACTTGAATTACTTGTGCTAATAGGAAATTGCTGTCTCGTGCTTAAAATAGTGGGAGATTGGGGCCGAGATGAGCTTCTGAGCGCCGCCGGTGGAATGGATGAGAGTGAGATGAATTGTGGGTGCGACGAATGATCATTATTGCTACTGTTGCTATTACTACTGTTGTCAGAGGCTTTTTTGTTAGATAGTGCCTTATCAAAAGCCATGTTACAATAATATCAAACAATGGTTTTAAGAAGTTTTTTTTTTTTAAGGTACTGAGAGATAATCTGGAAAAAAAAGAAGAGAAAAGTGCATTTATATATTTTTTTACGAGCAAAGGGGAGAGTTTCGGATTAAATAGCAGACCAATTGTTGTCATAATTGGAAGCATCATACTATACTGCTCTATAGCGCAACTCTATCTTTTGGTAGCTTCGCCGGGCTTTTTTTTTTTTTTTTTTTTGAGTTACGGTACTAGTAACGGTTCCTGAAGAGCAAAGTCTTTTTCTGTGTTAGGAGGTTTTTCTTTTGTGTTTCGTACCACTCAAGAGTTACAAAAACTTTATTGCAAAAACTTTGTTTTTTTTTTTCCAAAATTTCCACTGCTCTCTCGGAACTGGACAATTCAGCCTACTCCTGCGTTCTTTATTTAAAGAGAATATAGTAGTGATTAAAAGCCTGAACTCATATTTTTTTTAACGAAATATTCTTGGGTGCATTGAATTCTCTATCCTTTTTCTCTTGCTCACACTCCGGATATTTGAACTTTTTTTTTTTTGTGTACCTGTAAGCTTGGTGTTAAGATACCTACATTCAGTGCAAATGATAACATGGCAGTTTGGGTATTTTCTGGTTTTTTTCAGCAATTGCATCCTCAATCTGTAGTGATTTCAAGTAAGCATATTTCTAGCAGTCTTTGAGGTTAATCTTCTTGTGACTTTTAGAAACTTGCTTCTGGGTCTCGAATTGAGGTAGGAGTATAATGTAGTTTTTGCAGTTGCAGGTTTTTTTTTTTTTTTTTACCATTTATGAAAACTTATCAACCAGATTTCGAATTCAACCGTTCGCGCATCTGCACTTTTGTTATATCTCTTTCAATGTCTAATCTCCGGTTGGGACCATTTACTTTGAAACCTATCATAATGATGATAAGAGTCTATGAATTCTTGAGATATCAGAGTTTTTCTATCTCCACAATGTCCTTATCTGGATAATATACAGTACAAAATGTTCTGATTCCCAGATCAAAAGTAATGGTCTTGTCTTGTGACGGCTCATTGTATTTGCCGGGAGGTTTGGGAATATGAAATTAGTGGTTTTTGACTAATCGAACATTGTAGTCTAGTTTATCGAGAAGTATTCCTACACCTTTGATGACCTACTTGATTTTTTAAAAAAGCTTTGAGAAAGAATACATCTTTTGACTTATAACTTGCTCTATTAATCGCAATTAAATCACTTGGTGTCTTTTATTTTTTGAAATGATTAATGAATCCAGTTAATCCCATGTATAATTGTTGCCCGTCTGGCCAGCCAAACGGGACGATCTTTTATTTATTTTTATTTTATTATACTAAAAATTAAAAATTATCAATAAAATTTTCAACTGCTACTACAGCAGGAGTGGAGGGTATTAATTTCTCAATCGCGCGCCTTTTCAATATGAAAAAAAAGTAGACAGTGACTTGATAAGACGCCCGAGAGTGGTTTTAATGACCATCTAATGAATGCACTTTCTGTTGTGCTGCCAGTAGAGAATCAGTGACTCAATCCGCTGTTATGTTAATTGTAATGTTCCGCTAAAGGTATTTGAATCTATTGAAGTCAAATACCTGAAAAAAAAGTCACTTTTGTCTCGACTGTTTTGAATTGCCTTGGTGTTTAATTCGTTCATTTCCCAATTTCAAGTCTTGTTGGAATACTGACTATACAAAAGATACTGTTCTTGGTTTTACTGCCAGGTCTGACAACTCGCGGCCTGATTGTTGAAACTGGCCCTGGAAAATGGTGCTTTGAGTGGGTTGTTGTCGGTACCGAGGCGAGTTATTAAAACTAAACGTTGGCGTTTTGGGCGTAGTTGCTGCGCTTACAGTACCTATTTTTCTAACATTACCTTTTTTGCCAGATGAAGTCGTATTAGGTACACTATTATAAGAGAAAGAATCGTCGGCATTAATGTTAGAGTCGAACTTAGGTGAGGGGAGTCCAGGCTGGTACACACTGCTATTGGTGGTACTTGTACCAATGTTTTGCTGTGTAAAAACAGACCGCAAGTTGAGTTGTTTTTGGGCCAAGAGGTTGCTGGCAGCAAGTATTTCTTGTTGCTTCTGCGACAACAGTCTCGGTGGGCGATTCGTTGCACCTGGAGTTTGTGGGGGTGAGGGAAGACTGTAGTTCTGATACTCTGGTCGCGGTTCTCCAGCACTTCGGGGCCCGCCAGTAAGCAGTTGTTGCTGAAGATGAAAAAGCTCTTGTTGCTGCTGTATCCAGAGTCGTTTTTGTTCATAAGAATGCTGATCCTGTAATGTTTGCAAGCGTTGCTGATGTTCATCAAAGTCACTACTTCTGGGAGAAAACTGAGTCATATCAATGGGACTACCGTTCCTCTGAGTGTGTCTGCGGTCAGTTGCCGACCGAAGCCCAGCAACTAGCGCCGCGCGTCCAGGCGAACGCACCTTATCAGGTGAGTAGAATTGTCCTTCATTGGCTTTTGCAACATTTATTGGCGTGGGGCGTGGCCTGTTGTGTTTTGGTCCTTCAGCTGAACGAGGAGTTTTGTTAACTAAGCTCATACCAGAACCTGTATTGGTGTTTTTGTAGTTGAGGATAATAGGTTTGGAATTAACTGTCGTCATAGTGAATTATAAAAAAATTTTTTTGGTTGCTTTTAGCCTATGAAATGCTTATAGTATTGCTATAGCGCCAGCGGTCTTAACAAAATGGGTTATTATAATAATGCAGTTTCAGTTATTGCTAAAGCTCAACAACTTTCTGGTTCGTTAACAAGTCTAACAGAAAGAAAAAAAAAAAGACAGATAGAAGTGGATAACAGTTCTTTATATACTATATTCATATTATTCTAATGGGCTTAATTGATGAATGAAGAGCACCTTAAGATGCAAACTAAGTCCTTTATTCATTCTACATGCGACGCTGCGCCAAAAAAGCGATCTCGATGCAGCGGCCTGTGGGAAGATGCATTTATGTATGCGCTGCGATATGTACCACAGTACCCCCTACTGTAAGCTGGACAAAAATAGACATTTTATAGTCATTGTTTCGTACTGAGTTTTCGTGTACGCAATTAAAATATGATACTTTTAAACTTTAAGTCGTTGTTAAAAGATCTCAGACTGTAGGGAAACAAGCTAGCAAGCAGGAAGTTGTACGATATGACGATAGGTGCAGAGACAACACCACATGTTAACGGCAGAGATGCTTAGATGATCGAACTTCATCTGCTTGCCATACAACTACAGTTGTGAAATTTTCACCTTGCTATAACTAGCATGATAACCACACAGCATTGTTTTTGGTATTTTTTCTAATGCTGTTACTTCTACCGCCCTTAAATCGAACGACTTCACAATGAGTTTCAATTTAACTTTTTTTTTTTTTGGTTATCACGTATATACGAGATCCTCAATAGCGGAAAGCTGAAGGCCAACTTGTAAGAAAGAGCCAAGAAATTTGTTCTCTATTAAGCAAAAGTTTCAGCCGCGACACGTACAGCAAGTTTGAGCCTCTCTATGCCGACTACATACCAGACCCCTGGTTCTCCTTGAATGAATTTTTGCATGGCATACTGGCACATACCTTTGCCGTAGCGATAATCTCGCTTAGCTCAGACTTTACAAAAAAAAAAAAATTTACTATAGATAACTTGCGGTAAATAAAATATAAAATCGAATTAAAAAGACATATGGTAAGAACAAAAAAAAAAGTAAAACAATTAAAAAAGCAAAACAAACAATAGATATGAAAACAATAAACTAGTACAAAATGAAATGCTTGATGCAGAGTTGGCTGCGGATGCTGAAGCCGAGGATTTTGCTGCTGCTGCTGCTGACAACGACGAGCCAGTCGCCGAGGTCGCAGGTACTGCTGCTGATGCTGATGAGGCCGATGCCACCGTTGAAGACACCGCTGAGGTCGAATTTGCATTATTTTTATTGCTAGCTCCATACACAAATGTCTGGTTTGGTGTTACCTTTGTCAATGATTCTGACTTGTTTGCAAAACCGACCTGTTGTGTTTCCATATTATAGACTGAATAAACATTCTTCAAGAATACGTCGCCAAGAATCCACTTGTTGTCATTGAACTGAATTCCTTGAATATTACTGATACACAGACCGTCTGGCTCGGAGTACACGCTTCCGATGTAGTCTTGCGGGCTCACAGTCCATTTTTTTCCGCCAAACCCAAACTCAAGTTTCAGAGTGGTATTGCAAGGAATGACAAAATTAGAGCCATCAGTCTGCGAGCCGGCAATATAGCCGTGAACCTTGAGTGCGTCATCGGGAGACATGATAAGTAGAGTAGTTCCAGTGTCAATAATAGCGGTTCGCGAACCAAAGTCCACATTATAGCCGTTAATGTAAGTGCCCTCTACCTTGAGCTCCCAGAACCCTGTTTCTTGACTCAGAATGTCGGCGTAAGCAATGTCACCAGTGTACTTCGAAGTGTCGACTCCACCAATAGTAAAGCTACCTTCGTCATTTTCATTGCTTGTACGACCAAGGTTAATGCTAAAAATTCTATTTTTAATGAGCTTCTGATTATATAGAGTATTGATAACTCCCGGGAAACTGTCAGGTGATTTGTCGTTAGCTGGAAGTCCCATGATGCCGTCGATTGGGAAGTTTGCCAGACTGGTGTCAACGGTTGAAACCAAACCAAAGTACTGTGGCGATGAAAAGCCGGCGTATGATAAAGTGTCCTGAACCACAATTCCATTGACAGAACCGCTGGTGTACGCAATGGAAAAGTCTTTGTTGGTAATGTCAAGCGAGCTGGAGTCGGCAGGGTCAAGACGGTTATGAGAAGCACAGAGTGAGGAAGTGCAGTTAATACTGTAAAGCCAAGTATAGAATGAACCTGTATCGACGACAAGGTTAAATGTTTTTTTCGACAATGCAGTCTGATCGGAGCCAACTGTGACCTCAATGTAATAAGAGATATCGTGTCCGTCTTGGTCAACGAGAGCTGTGCCCTCAGATGGTGAAACAGCGACGTTGTCAAGCTTGGTAAGCATTGACTTTCCTGTGAGGACATCGTCTACGAGAATCATGTCGTTGCTATGGACTCTAAAAGCGCGTTTTACATTTGAATTAGAAGTAGCTTTTAACGGAAAAGTCTTACTGGTGCCCACGTTGACCAAGTTATTGCCGCTGTTGTCATTGTTGTTACCGGTTTCGGGAAAGGCGACAGGAAGTCCTTGGACCAAGCAAGAAAAGGCAAAAGCCCAGAAGAAACTGAGCATTTGAAGCAACGAGAGTGGTAAGAAAAAACAAATATGGTAGAAAGAAGCTATGAGGATATATAACAAAAAAAAAAAAAAAAAAAAGAGAGATGAAGAGATAAAAGTAAATGATAATGGTTATTTTTTTTATTATTTTTTTTTTTTTTTTTTTTGTTAACTTGAAATAAGGGATGATGTCTAAGCAATTGTGAAAAGTTGTTTTTTCATTTGTTCTTTTTTGTCAACACTGGGCACCTGTCAAAATGGCCGCTTACCGCTCCTTTTTTCTGTTAATCAATAGAAACAATGCCGTCAGGCCACTGTTGAACCGAGCCTATCGTATGGAGGAATACATGTTGGAATTTTACATGATTGAGGTGTTTCTTTTTGAAAAAAAAAAAAACTATTGTTCAAAAATAATAACGATCATTATTACTAGAACAATTAGGTTATTTTGTAAACTACAAAAAAGACTCCTGAAAAAAAATTTCTTGATTTTTTTTTTCTCTAATTTTTATTTCATTGACAGTTTTATAGATATAAAATAAAGCATATTATCGAGATAATAAGCAGATTGATATGAAAGCACAACCCATAGAACACCAATATATCACACAATGTGCATTGAAAAAAAACAGAAAATTGAAAAGTACTTTCAAACAAACAAAAATACCATAAAAAAAAAGGTTTTTTATTTAATAAAAGTAGGAAATTGCTCGAGCATCTTCCAAATAACAGATGTATGTACATATCTCTTTTACTTCTATTGTCTTTTTTTTTTTCAGTATTATTGTCTTAGATCTACAGTTATTGTTTATGTTAAGTTTAAATTCTGTGGAATTTAAATCATGTTGCTGGGCAACCACAAAATCAGGCTTAGTGCGAAAAGAAAGGGGGTATTTAATTTGTGTGAAAAAAAGAATTAGTTTTTGACCTTTTGACGCTGATGTCCAGAAGGGGTAATTGTTTAAACATATCATCATCTTCAGTATATAAAAAAGCATCAACTTTTCTATGAAAGCTGATATTTTTGGATTTAAATATTCAAGCTATAATTATCAGACTAAGAAAACTCGCGAAGCAACAATTCTTTCAACTTTGGATAAATAATATCTGAACTCTCGCCCTGAATGCTTCGCGTAATCCCAATTTTGTCGTAGTGTTCCAGTAGTGGCAACGTCTGCTCTTTGTATGCCTTGATACGGGATCTAAACGTTTCCTATACACACAAACAAAAGTTAGTATACATCTCAATCAGACTCAATCACTATCAGATACAGCAAAATTACTGAGTTATCTTGACAGATGTTGATAGTTAGTCAACCTACAGCATTGTCATCATCGCGCTTGCTTAATGGCTCGCCAGTAACATCGTCTTTGCCGGGTACTTTGGGCGGATTAAACGTCAGATTGTACACCCTACCAGAAGGAATATGCTATACAAAGAATTGTTAGAGTCGGTAATATAAAAAAAAAACCCATAGTTTATGTTTTTGACTAGTATTAGTCTTTCATTTGTGTTTTTTTTTTTAGTTTTAACTCACCACAAAACGGTTTTCAATTCTCTCTAAAATCACCTCCTCTGGAACGTCCAGCTCAACCACTAGGTTAAGCATTGCATTGTGCTCTTGCAAATCTTTATCTAGTGCTTGGGCCTGAGGAAATGTGCGGGGAAACCCGTCTAGTAGCCAACTGCTCTGCGAATTGAGCCAATTGCGCTGCGTGAGCTCATCTTTAATCAAGTGAATGATCTTGTCATCTGGAACGAGTTTACCTGACTGAATTATAGATTCAACTTCTTTGCCTGTTGAAATAAAATCATGTTAGTTGATTGAACTTTCAAATGTTTTTTTTTTTTTTTTTTTTTTTTTTTAGTTCTTACCAATTTCGGTTTTATTTCTGATGTTCTGACGTAGTAAATCTCCCGAGGAAATTGCCGAAATCTGAGCAAAGTCCTTGAGCAGTCTACCAGTTTGCGTGCCCTTTCCAGAACCAGGCGCCCCCAGAAGTAATAACCTGACAGGTCGTAAAACTTTTGACATTTTTTATTTGTATTTTGGAAAAGGAATCTGATATGAAATGAATGAGTTGAAGACGGATAGGAAGAAAGAGGGAAAAAAAAAAAAAAGTTGATGGTGGAAAGGAACGTGTTGAGCTAGTGTAGACAAAACTCAGAAACTCACGGGGGAAATCGTTGGCTTCGCAATCCCCTCCTCCGCTACTGCCATTTAGTCATTTACTTGAAAGTGAATTGGTGGTTACCAACAGTTGATTTCCTCCCAAAAAAAAAATCGCCTAAAAAGCTCAAAACGGTGGTATCAACAAAACATATTTGTGTTCCGAGGTTTAGGGCTCGGTTTTTTTTGTTTTTTTTTCTGCGATTAATAAATTAAAATTAATACGCCGGCGGTCTCATATTTACGCCGCAATACGGAAGCCCAAAATAGAATTGAACTTTGGGTTTAACAAGGTTAGAGATTGTGATATAACTGTAGCATACAATAGCAAAACAAGTCTCATTTAACTGTTTTTTTTTTTTTTTCAATATAATGTAGAACGATTTGAATAACTCGCTCATTTACGGATTTTTAAATAACTATCATTTCCATCATTATTTGGTTCCATCAAAAAGATTGAACTACATTTGCAAACAGCGCAGTCACCGCTAATTAGCCTAACTTTTGTTTTATTCAATTAATGTCTTCTCTATATGATAACTCATAATTAGCTGTACGAATTATAAATTGATTATAATAATATTTTTATGATTTCTTTACTTCTCTTCCCGTTTACTAAATAAATATACATATTTACTTAACACTACTCCACCGCATATACGGACAAGGCATTTTTTTTACGATAGGCTGGGGTAAGAAAACAATGTCGTCTACAAACTCATCAAAATAATTTTTTGACCAAATTATAACTAGAACTCTCGACAAGCTTACCGAGAAAGTAGACGTAGCTATTCTTTAACAAGAAAAGTAAGTTGGATATCAGGTCTTAAAAAAAAATTATACACGGGAATTGGTTTGCAGAGTTCACTCCGTAAACAAAATTTCAGTACAATTGACTTTCATTACCTGACCATGACGCCAAAACTTTCAAGAAGGCTGGTCAGCTAGCAAGAAAAAAAGAAGTGAGCTTAGTAAAGCTAAAGCGCAGTAATCTTGCAAAAAAAAAAAAAAAAAAAAAAAAAAAAAAAAAACCAAGCTATTTCTTTATATATCAAATCTAGGTTTTGTCTTGAGACTATTAACTACGTTAAAGGTTATTTATCAGTAAAAGTCTCCCTTTCTTTCCCCTTTTTAGTTTTTTTTTTCCTCCGCTTTCTAAGTATTTGATTAAAATAAAAGCTTGAGGGCTGGGACCCAAATATGAGTATCCTACGAAGTCAGGTTTTTGGTTAGATAAAAATTGGTTAAAAGCAAAAAAAGACCTCATCTCTGTCCTCTTTGATTTAAGTAAACCATTTGTGAAAACGCTTTCTTAATTATAGGATTTTATTTCGAGGTGACTTTAAAAATTCTTGTTACGTCCCCATGCTATTGAGCGTAGCCGTATACAAAATGTCAAAACAATGGTGTATACCCCCGGTATACACACTAAATCTTTATTATTTTTATTTTATAAAATCAATAATAATAATGATAATAAAAAAAAATGAAATCAAAACTTTGTAGTTTTATTATACCGGATATATATATGAAAAAAAAATCATTGACTACATAATTCTTTCAGAAACAGGTTTAGAAATAAGTGTAAATTCTTCCAAAAAACAAAAAAAACAAACCAATATCAATGAAATTTGATGAGACAAAATTATTATTATTATTGTAACGAAGCTGGTTTGAACGAACTTAGTTATACTAAGTTGTTTGTGTGCTTATTTATAAAGTGAGCTTATACTTGTTCACCTTAGATTTGTTTCTTTTTGAAACAGATATTTGAGAGGATACTGAATTTACTTGGGATCTTTTTATATGATTGATTTTTTTTTTTTTGTAATAAGGAATTGTAGGAACTAAGTGTTAAGCATTGAAATGGCTATCAGCGTTATCCTTGCATCCACTGTTCATACCTATCAAGTCAGCATTGTGATTTTTTTATTTAGTGCTTTATATACGTGTATAGTATAAGGAGTGTGAGTCTGAGAATGACAGAGTTATCACAAACTCTTATGTAGTCAGTAAACGGAAAAATAAAACAGTTGAAATTCAAACTTGAACAACAATACCAAGTTTTAAATTTCAAATCAAACCAAACTGTAACTGAAATAAAAACAAATTAATATTAAAAAAAATTTTTTTTTCTTTTATTAAAATCATATATTAAATACATAGATAAATTAAAAATTATAAAAAATTAAAGTAATAGAGATGTAAAGTCGTCGGTAATCATTTCGGCATTATAGGCTTGTCGGTAAATCAAAAAAAAGGAATTAAATGTTGATTAGACGGCCAAAAAAATATTAATGGAAAATAAAAAATAAAAACTGGTTAATTAGGCAGTTTCACCAGAGTGTCTGTTAAGTGCAGCCTCCTTATTGGCGGCGTCACTGGATTTGGCGTAGTTGGAACGATGCAAGATAGGGGTATCAAGAGCGGTGATGCCTTGAGCACTGAAATCAATTCCGCTGGTAAAGAACAGGAATGTAGCACCAAGGACAACAAAGTAGCAAATATCAAGAACACCAAAGAAGACGGCCTCAGAATCGGGTTGGATGACATTACCACCATATGACAGAGCCCATGCAATAGGATATAGCATCATCAAAAGAGTCGATAATAATGTGATACTGTTACCAGCCGTGGCAAATCCAGTTTCAATGGCACTGCGTCTGAAGAACCACAAAAGTTGAACGGCCTGCAATAGGAAACCGACAACAGCAAATGTGAAGTAACCCCACTTGTAAGTTGATCTAACAATAGAGCCAACAAGCAGACCAATGACCATCATCCACTGAGTAGCAATAGTAAAGAAAAGGTTGGACCAGTCAAGTGAGAACAGAGTAGCATAATTAATGGCGGTCAAAGGGAAAGCCAAGAACCAAGCAATTAATCTTGCGTAAAATACCTGTCTGAAACCAGGTTCAGTAGTTTGATCAGCCACAGTGACATGATTAAACTCAGCCTGGACAGGAGCCCAACCAAGGTTAGAGGCAGTGGTAAAGTAAGAAACCGACATGATCAAGAGAGCCACGGAGGTAATATTATAGAAAAGACGTTCCGCTCTGGGTTTAGTATAGGACAAACCCGTAGAGAGCAATGCCGACAGGGCAAAGACAGAGAAGGCGGCCCATAACCAGTCAGAACCGTGATCGGTGAGATGGAAGTTGGCACCGTCAGAGTTGTTAATGACAACGGCATCGTTGCCGCGAACTAAAAGTGATGGCATAATCGTTAAAATAAAACTGTGTGTGTGTTTTTGTGTTTGATTTTCAAGAAAGCCTTGAAACAAATAAAAGCTTAGTTATTAAAGTTGTGAATTTAGTAGTCAATAAGATTGAATGCTAGATGATGATGATGAAAGGAAAAGAAAAAAAAAAAAAATCTTGTTGAAGACTGGTGTATTTATATTGACTTATGTTCTCTGCCAGTTGAATAAACATGTTGTTCCTGAGCTGACCGTTACAAAATCGTCTGGATAACTCGGAAGACGCATCTGATCAAGGTGGTTAGATTTTTATTATTATTTTTTTCAAAAATAGTGAAAAATACCTTTCAAGACAGTCATGAGATTTCTGTATGTGGGAGATTTGCAAATTCACTCATCATGTGTGCCTACAACATGATGAATAACAAATCTTTCGTCGGAATTACAAAGACTGTATTCAACACCAATCAAGCCATTAAGGCTTTGAAGACTGTAATCGAGACCACCAGTTTTAGAACATCTATTCACTTGTTTACAATACAAATCTTTTTTTTTTTTTTTTTTTTTTTTTTTCATAAAACAAAGTTGGTTTTGCATGTAATCGGAGTGGTTTGAGTGTCAACACAAAGTATTTTAATGGGTTGCTAATCTACTTGCTTCTGTTCCAAAACAAAAAACAAAAAGACACGCACAAAGTTTAAAATTTCAATGACACGGCAAGGCTTTAGCAATAGCCGCGCATGAGACTTTGGAGGCCGGACAGTACGGCTAAAGCTTTTGTAGGAGGGGGTTTGCCCTGCTTGCAAAACGAAACGCTTGAAAAAATTTTTTTTTTTTTTTTAGTTTGTTTTTTTGTAAGAACTGCCGCAGCTACCGAGAAACCCACCAAAATGAAAATAAAAAAAAAAACTCATCTACTTTTTAGACCAAAACTTTGAATCATTGCTAACGGGAATTAAAAATCTTAAAGAACAAAAAAAAAAAAAATCAATTGGTCGTTTAAATCTTTTAATTTCCGAATTCAATTTGTGATCTTTTGACTCTTTGCGATAATTTGCTAAGACCAAGTTGTCACACTAGGCCATTTCACTTATCCGTAGGTTATAATATAATTCAAAACACACACACAGTGAAGATATTGGCAAGTAACTTCAACAACAAAAGATAACTAAAAAAAAAAAAATCTTACGTAGTACCAAGAGCAAGTAATAAAATTAAACAAAAAAAAAAAAAAAAATGAGTGACGAGATTACTTGACATGGCATGATAAAAAAAAAAAAAAATCCAGCTAATATAAACGGTTTATTTAACAGCCGATTTAAAGTCGTTTTTTTTTTTTTTTTTTTTTACCAAAAACAGAAGTAAGCGAAACACAATGATACTTTTTTAACAAGACATTCAGTCATACGCTGTTTTACAAAAAAGAAATAATAATTTTAATAATTGACAGAAACAAGCAAACAAAAAGAAGGACTGTTCACAATATTAAACATGTTTTTCGAAAGCTAAGTGAATTTATTGTTACCATGAAATAGCAACACCTGATAATATTTTTTTTTTTTTTTTTTTTTTTTTTTGTTTATTGACCCTTTTTTTTCAACATAATAATTTTTTTTTTCTTGAAAGAACGAGAACCTTAAAAAAATAGATCATTATACGTATATTATACACATTTGTAATACTTTTGTTCGAGGTTCTTGAGGAAATAAATTTGTTTCATACATATTAATCATGTCTTTTGATTTCCAAGGTTAAAAAAAAAACATCTTTGGTCTCAATTCAATGGTTTTTTTTGTTAATCTGAGGTGACGTTTTGCGATTCCTGAAGGATTTTTCATATCTACGGGGTTGAGCATTATGGATTTAAAAAGGTTCTGAGTATGATATTCTCTATAAAATAGAAGATTAAAACACAAAAAAAATCTCTTCGAAAAAAATTTGGTTTTTTTTTTATTCTTTCAAGAAATGTACTCGATACTTGACTAAAACCTTGGTTCAGCAACACTGTCAACGGATCAATACATAATTTTTTCTTTTTGTAATATACGGTAAACTAAAGTATATATATATTTTTTTAAAAAGGTCCCAAGACTACTACGTAATTACTTGAAAAAAACAAAAAAGTGTGTATATGTTTGAAGAGGATTAGAAATTCAGCAAAGATTTCATTTGTTTTTAATGTCATATTCAAAAAACGGGTTATGAAAAAAAAGAAAAGAAGTTTTTTTTTTACTAGAATAAGTCTTGATTTTAATTATTTCACGTCAGCTATATAGTAGGCTTACATAAACAGTAATAAATCAAAAACTCAAGTGTTGATCAAGTATCAACTCATTCTTGCCGGCTTCATCGTTTTTCAGCCTTGCAGCTTCTAAGAGAGTCCCCCGACTATCAGCTCAATCCGTCGTCTTTGTGGCAGGAACTCGAGGTTTGCGTACTACTCAAATGTACTCCGTCTCAGCCCTCTTTTTTTTTTTTTTCTTAAGGTCTGCGGGATCTAAAAATTTAATTCTGTAGGCCTCCTTTTGAAGCTCCGGTTGCATGGCTTTGGCGGTGGCCTTAGTAGCTGTGACTTCAATTCTCTTTCTGCTAGCGGCCATCAATCATGATAAATACTTGAAAGACTTTTAATCTCAGTAGCTAAATTGTTTGAAACTTGCTTGCTTGTTTTGGCTGTAGTAATGAATTTTTCTTCCGCCTGCTTCACCTTATTAATCACCACCGCGAATTTTTTCTTCAGATCTTCTGTTTGCTTTGTGAATTAGGCGTATTCATTCTTCAGCTCACCTTTGCGCCTTCTCAAATCTGTTGTCGATCGCAACTGCAAACTTGCCGAGGTTATCCTCATACTTCTTTTCAAATTCTTTGACTTTGTTGCTGATACTATCTTATTTGGCTTCCTCTGCTGCCTCTTGAGATTTGTAAGTCTTTGAAACTGCTAGGCGAGCTTGCTCACCAAAATTCCCTGGCCTTATCTTCCACAGTTTCATCAAGTCCTTCCACTTTCTTGAAGATTTCATATCCTTCACCCTCCAGTTCGTGGATGTGCTTCTCTAGAACTTGGACTTGTTCATCGTGTGTCTTGGATTTTTCTTCAAGTTGATTGACTTTGACTTGCAGCTGGCTTAAAATGTCGCGAACTTCCTTTGAGAGCACCATTTCGACGCCGCTTCGTTTTTGTTCCTTTGTAGTTTAGTAATGGGTGCCCGAACTCATGTTTTTTTTTTTTATTTTTTTTTTATCTAGTTCAACTTTATCTTTATCCGAAGTGATGGCTGTGAGTTTCTCAAGGGTTTTTTCATCCTCCTCAGATATCTCCATTGACTCATCTTGCTTCTTTTCCTTTGTCACCGAGCTCGGCTTCCTTTGATTTCAGTTTTCAAGTATTGAAATATATGCATAAGCAAACACAAAAAAAAATCATGTGTTGTGACAATTTGTAACCAAAAAAAAAAAAAAAAAAAAAACCAACTCACTCTCCTAAAAATTCTAGACTTTGGGTTTACAATTGTACCAAAACTTATAACCAAGGTTGAGGGAAAAAAACATTTCAACATAATAAAGTTCCGATGGTTAGAAGTCCTATCTATGACAAATTGTTAATCCAGTGAATTAATCACCAGGTTTGAAAATTTTTATCAAAAAAAAAAGATTACATTTGTACGTATACAAACCAGAATATTATATAAGTTTGAAAGATTAAAATTAAGTTGGAGGGGGAGGTAAATGTGTTTTGAGTCGTTAAAAAGGTACGGCTAAAAAGTAATGACGGTGTGACATAATAGCACGATGATAAGTGTATAACCTGTTGAATGATTTTTAATATCATCAGGCCAAAAAAAAAAAAAGAAAAAAAAAGACTTTTCAAGCGTTGCAAATTGTGTTTACAAAAAGGAAAAAAAAAAAAAAATTACTGCTAAAAAGTCATTATAAAATTATACAGAAACACATATTAGATTTTGTTAAAAAATTATTATACATAACAGAAAAATTAAAACTACTAAATTTGTTGATTAAAACAAATTGGAAAATATCAGAAACATCATAATCGCCATAAAAAAAAATTAAGAAGAAAGGAAAAAAAAATTAAAAACGGTGTGTGATAAGGTTGCGTAATGTTTTTATAGTCATCTCGGAGCATTCAATGGCGTTATTAGATTCAAAATCAAGAAAAGAAAAAAAAAATAGATTTTTTTTTTAGACTGTTTGGTGCGCATCAGCGGCAGTCTCACCGGAATGTCTGTTGTCAAGCGCAGCCTCTTTATTAACGGGGGCACTGACTGCGGCGGAACCAGATTTGACAAAGTTAGAACGATGCAAGATAGGAGTATCAAGAGAAGTGATGCCTTGAGCACTGAAATCAATGCCGCTGGTAAAGAACAGGAATGTAGCACCAAGGACAACAAAGTAGCAAATATCAAGAACACCAAAGAAGACGGCCTCAGAATCGGGTTGGATGACATTACCACCATATGACAGAGCCCATGCAATAGGATATAGCATCATCAAAAGAGTCGATAATAATGTGATACTGTTACCAGCCGTGGCAAATCCAGTTTCAATGGCACTGCGTCTGAAGAACCACAAAAGTTGAACGGCCTGCAATAGGAAACCGACAACAGCAAATGTGAAGTAACCCCACTTGTAAGTTGATCTAACAATAGAGCCAACAAGCAGACCAATGACCATCATCCACTGAGTAGCAATAGTAAAGAAAAGGTTGGACCAGTCAAGTGAGAACAGAGTAGCATAATTAATGGCGGTCAAAGGGAAAGCCAAGAACCAAGCAATTAATCTTGCGTAAAATACCTGTCTGAAACCAGGTTCAGTAGTTTGATCAGCCACAGTGACATGATTAAACTCAGCCTGGACAGGAGCCCAACCAAGGTTAGAGGCAGTGGTAAAGTAAGAAACCGACATGATCAAGAGAGCCACGGAGGTAATATTATAGAAAAGACGTTCCGCTCTGGGTTTAGTATAGGACAAACCCGTAGAGAGCAATGCCGACAGGGCAAAGACAGAGAAGGCGGCCCATAACCAGTCAGAACCGTGATCGGTGAGATGGAAGTTGGCACCGTCAGAGTTGTTAATGATAACGGCATCGTTGCCGCGAGCAAATAATGAAGGCATGATTTTAATTTTTATAAGTTTTGTTTAACAGGTAAACACTTTAAAAGTTGAGATGAAGATGAAATAATTAATTGTAATTGATTAGAAAACGTTGTTATTGATGTAATAATAAAAAAAAAAACATTTCTGAAGCAGGCAGGAAGGTATGTATTTATATTTCATGGAATTCTCAACAATATAAACTTGCAATAGCATGTTTGATTTCCTTCTCAATTACTTTCTATTGTCGAGATCAAGAAGGTTACCTGAGCTGTCGAATATTTTCAAATCTCAAAGTCATGAGATTTTACAGAAATCACTCAAGTTGAAATGACATAAAACAACGGTTACCAAAAACGAAAACAAAAAAAAAAAAACTATAAACTTTTATTATTATTATTATTTTCCGTCAATGGCCGAGCCGTTCTCGAATCGCAAAATACCATTGGAAACAGAACCAAAAAAAAAAAAACCCACCAACGTTGTCTGGATGTTTTTGGTTTGAATGTAAGATATGTATACCATTAGAAACTGACTTTTAGTATAAAATGAAGAAAGGTAACACAGTTGGTTCTGGAAAACAAACCAATCCACTTGGTGTCCAGCTACTCTCTCTCTAACCGTGCATATGACAAATAAACATTTTTTTTTTTCACACGGCTGACTTGATCCGTTTCCGTACTGTGTGTCCACTATACCAGTAAAAAAGTCCTTTTTTTTTTTTTTTGCTCTTGTCAGCCGAGTCCTAAATGGAAGGTACTTGGCTTGACCACAAAAGGTAAAATGAAAACAGAATTTGCAAACAAAAAAACAAAAAAGGATATTAAACGTAAATAAAAATAATAATAATAATTAACAAAAAAAAAAAAGAACACGAGAAATGAACAAAATACAAGCATTTATTTTTTCTGCTAAAGATCATGCCAATTACGGTGATGAGTATGCTATATCTATATGTCATTATACTCTTTCATCACGATGGGAGTAAATGAAATGCCAGTGAGCATGATAACCTATTGAACACATTCATCTTTTTTTTTTTTCTCCAGCTAAACGTATTTCAGGTTTACAAAAAGCTCAAACATTCTTTGAAATGATGAGTGGCCAGTTTTTCTCGAGCAAGTTTTTTTTTTTTTTTTTTTTTTTTGACAGCTAATATATAAAACTGTCACTGGTTGTAAAACTCTTTCAATGGTCAGGGCTCATGCAAAGTAAAATCAGATGGTTTTGTAAAAAATAAAATAAAAAAACCGCAATGAAACAACAAAATTTCTTGAAATCATTTTAATTTTTTACTTTAATATTTCAACAGTTTTTTTTAAGTATTACTAGTTGTTACTTTTTTTTTTTTAAGCAAGTTTAACCATATCGTGATTTCTCAAGTAGAACTTATTTCACATTCTTGGGATAGCTAGATAATACATGATAATAGGTAACAGCTTGAGCATCTACCATTCGACCTTATGATATCAAACACTCAGCTGTGAGATGCAACATCAATAATAATAAATAAAATAATACATACTCTATTACAAACGAAAAAGAATGAATTTTTTTTTTTTTGCCAAAAGCCTGTTTTTGATTTCATTTTCCGGTTCCGATTACTACTCTGTAAATCTTTTTCAAAGCTTGTACTTTTAATTCCTTTTCCGTCATTCTGGACCATGTGGAGCCACAATTTTACGACCGTAACTTTTTTTTTTTTTCTCACCATGATCATCTTAAATCAATACTGTAAAAGTCAAACACCAGATACTTTCTAACAAAAAAAAAAAAGTTATTAGTATATCTTCCGGCTTATGAGCCGAAGTAGTGGATCCTTTTTTTTTTTTTGTTTGTTTTCAAAATAAAATAAATAAAACCAGTTATTTTCAACACTTAATAAATTACTATAAGATCGACAACAGCAATCAGCAACGATCTAAAGGTTTTCATTTTTTTGAATAACGTACCAGTGAAATGATAGCTATAAAACTTGACGGGAAAGTTTCGGATAATTCTAACGTGAGCCAAGTTTTGAACCCGTAAATATTCATGACTATAAAATAAGCTATTGATTAATTTGTTTCCAAATTTTTAGTATTTTCATCAAATACGTTTATATTTGGAAAACGGCCTGATAATAACCATGTTTTTAGTATCCCAAAAATGTCTTACTTTATTTTTATGGCCCAGCCATATTACCACTCAAATACCCACCTTCAATAACTTTTGAAAAATAAAACAAAAAATGCTACCGTTAGTAACAAAAAGTTTAAAGTAGATTGCAAGTAAAAGTATTTTCTTTTAATAGAAATAAAAGTTGATTTAAAATATGTTGGTTGCAATGAAATGTTCTGTGTAATTTATTTTTTTTATAATCTGAATAAGACTCGCTGGTAACGTATTACAAAAACCTTGATGGCGTACACTGGTAAATTAGTATAAAGTCTAGAACTATAAACAAGAATATGAAAAATGTTTTTTTGTTATTACATTAAATAATTTCATGACAAATCATCAAAGACTCACAAAAAGGTATTGAATCGGTTTATTCAAATGATGTTTTGAGCTTTTATGGCATATTCTAAAAGACTTGACCTAACTGGATCAAGCTTACAGCTCTGTGATTTGGTACCTTTTATTTTTATTTTTTTCTATGTGTGTAAGCATTACAAATGTATCCAAGCTTTCGCAACAACATTGTATTCCAAATCTTGATCATACATTTAGACAAAATAGAAAATCTGCCTATCGTCTTTATGTCACATTGATATAATTTTTTTATTTTGAAAACTTGACATATTAAATGATAATATAAAACTGTAAAGGTCAATTTTTTTTTTTGAAAATCTTTATGCCAAAATCAAATTCAACTTCAAAACTGTATTCGGCTTGTTCAGTAAGATATGTGCCAATGAAAATAAACATAGCCCTACAAAAATAAAAAGTACAACCAAAAAGAACAAAAAAAACATGTATATATAAGACTTGTCGAATGGCATTTTCAGTTTCAGCTTTAAATTAGTAACCATATAATCCGATGAGATTGAATTATTCATTGCCTGATTTGTTTCTATAAACCTTTTTTTTTTTTTTTTTTTTAAAAAAAAAAAAAAATTAGCGCGTTGCCAGCACGCTTTAGGTGATTATGGCATTCGATGGCTCCGAATTCTCCATAAAATATTACATGTTGCTAAGGGAAACCTGGTGGATTGATACCAGAGATTGACAACCAGTATAAGACTTATTAATCTAAATGCCATGATTTTTTTTTTCTTTTAAAAATCATGTGTGCTTTTAATGTCCTCTCAAGATATCAATTGTCTGTTTTGATAATAAAATATTTCAGTCCAGTCAATTAAAAAAACATTACTATGATCATTAAATTGCTTGAACTGTCAGCACGTTTTAGGTGATTATAAAATTCGATAGCGCCGAATTTATCATTAAAAAATTGTCCATATATTCAACTTTTTTTTTTTTTTTGCCTTATTAAGTAATCCAGGTATCATATACCATATAATAATATGTTTTTTTTTCTTATTATATACCGTGATCCTGTCAATTTTTGTTGAAATAACAATTTTTTTTTTGACCTTGATCAATTGCAAAATCATCCGACATTTACTTATTTAAAAAGTTGGACTGATCAAGGAAAAAACAAAAACAAAACAAAACAAAAAAACGACAGCAACATTTTTAAATGTACCATGTAACGCCGTATCCTGAGGAGCGTAGTTTCTTAAGTAAAGTTGTCCCCGGAACTTGATCTAAGAGTCCTAATTTATACCAGGAAGGGTCTTGAAGCGGTATTCAGGTTCTTGAACTCATTACCGCAACTTCTTTGCTGATGGTTTTTGCTTGATTAGAGCTGCTTGTTAAGGTTTTACTGTGTTTCAATCTCTGTTATGATTCCAGCAGGCGTTGTGTATCCCAGGTTTCCCTTAGCACATGTGTTATTTCATGGAGAATTCGGCGCCATTGAATGCCTGAAACACCTAAAACGCGCTGAGAACGCTATTTTTAAAGTCTCATAGAGATAAATGTTTTTAAATTCCATAGATAGAAAATCTGTTTTTTTTTGAATTCCATGTCTTCTTTGTATATTTCTGTTGTTATTATTTTAATTATGTAACGATGTGATGTAAAGACAATAAACAGATTTTCTATCTATCTATATGTACCGTGTAAGGCTTATCGGCCTAAATGCCGTGATCTTTTTTTTAAAAAGAAAGATGCGTTTAACGTCGTCCCAAGAACATCATTTTCCTGTTTTTATAACAATACATTTAGCCTAGTTAATTGACTACATTACAATGATTATTAACCTACTTTAATTGCATTCAGGCAGGAGTTTTTTTTTTTAATAAAAAAGATTTAGTTTGCAACATTTATTGATTACGCCTAAAATAATGCAAAAGTGCTCCGTTAGCTTAGTCGGTAAAGCATCCTACTTATGCGAATAGTTACGATTCACATGCCTGACATAGGAAGATCATGGGTTCGATTCCCTTACGGAGCATTTACCAATTTTTGAACCGCTAAACCAAGCCATGTTAAAAAAAAATGCTTTTGTCAAAATTTAATATCTCATATTCTGTGATTATTATCATGATAATTCTGTATAGTGTTGGTGCTTGATCTTATTTCTTGTCAGCAAAGGAGATTGCAAAAAAAAAAAATTGCTGCACTCTAGATTTATAAACATGACCAAGAACCATTTTTTGTTTCGAGTTTAAAAGAAAAACAAAAAAAAAAATAAAAGCATTTATCATCAATTCCAATAGCTGCAAAGTGGAGCCGAGACATGAACGGATATTCTTTTGAACTCTGTCTTTCCTATCAAACAACAACAACAAAAAAACAACAACAAAAAAGCTGTTTTGTGTTCCAGCACAAAGACATATAGAAATTACTAAAAATTAATTGAAAAAAAAAAATAAAAAAAAAATGTCTACGACCACACTCCCCAACTCTATCAAATCCATCACGTTTGACGGCACCGTCGGCAAACTTGTTTTATTTGGCGACTCTATAACTCAGCGATGCTTTAGTCTCGACGAGGGACGCTACGATCTGACTGGTCCTCTTGTCGACAATCAACGTCAATCGTTTGTGTTTGGATCCGCGTTGACCGATCTTTTCCGTCGCCGCCTCGATGTTGTTCAACGTGGCTACAGTGGTTATTGCAGTGAACATGCACGTTACATTGTCGACGACGTGATTGCTGGTATTGGCAGCGGAATCAAGCTTGTTATAATTTTCTTTGGTTCCAACGATGCGTCAAAGGACCCCAACCAACGTGTGCCGCTTGAACGGTACAGTGAAAATATCAAGTATATTGTTGAGAGATTCCAAGCCGTGGGTGCAGAGGCAATCATTGTGGGCCCAGCTCCCCACGATGAGGTGCACCGGAACCAGATCTACAAGGGCTCTGACCCTAGTTTGAACCCACGCTCAACTCTGCGCAATCTAGAATACAGCAATGCGGCTAAGGATCTCGCAGCCTCTAAAAACATTCCTTTCATTGATCTCTGGCATGCGTTTTTGTATAGTGTTGGCTGGAAGGATGGAAACATTATTCCTGGTCAGCTTGCTAAAGATCTCAGCAATGCAAAGTCTGATAGTGGTATCAAGCACCTGCTGAATGACGGTCTCCATTTTACAGGCCAAGGCTATGAGGTTTGGTTCCGTGAACTTGAAAAAGTGATTGAAACCAATTTTCCTGAGTTAGTTCCCGAGAACCTTCCGTTTCAGTATCCAGACTTTGGAAAGGATTTAATTAAGTTGAATCCTGGACATGCCGAACAAATCTTCAAGGCCAAAGCTTTGCCCGACAGTCGATACTAGGTACATTTTAGATATATATATATATAACATTTAATTCAAGTTTATAATAAATAAAAAAATCTGTTTCAATTCTGGAGTTAGGTTTCTTTCTATGTTTGTTTTTCTGATTCTAAGTTCGCGTGTTTTACAAATACAATAACATATTATTGTTCCCTGGTTTAAAACTGATATCAGTTGACAAATTTCCAAGATTTTTTTTTTTTTTTTTTTTTTTTTCATTATTTCAAAGACATGAATGAATTCAAAACGTGATGCTTAAAAATAACAACAACAACAACATCAAGAATCAGTCAATTCTCAACTAATTCTCGCCTACATTGAGTTATTTCAGACCTATAATAGTTTGCTAGGGGACTGACATTTATTATTATTTTTGTGATTTTGATTGTAATTACCATTTTTTTTTTCTTACTACGACAACCAGTAAGGCTTTGGCGATTCAACTCAGTTTTATCATTGGCGGGGCACCTCATCCTTCTCCTTCTCCTTCCATGGGCCCCCTTTTTTTTTATTTATTTATATATATGGTGTATTATCTATAATCACGTGATCACATAGTATTTTTTTTTTTTTTAAATCAATTATTTTCAAGGTTTTTTTTTTTTTTTTTTTTTTTTTTTAGTTGTGAGTCTTTTCAGAAAAAACAAAAACACCTTCTCCTCTTTTGTTCTTGTATCTCTTCTTTTTCTTTCTCAAAAAAGTATCCTGAAAAAAAACAACAACAACAACAACTATCAATCATGTCAAAATCCTACCTTTGCATTGTTCCTGATTTCCCCAACACTGTATGTACTAAATATTGAAAAAAAAAGGAGTATATATCTATATATATATTTAAATAATCATTTCAAAAAAAAAAAAACAAAAAAAAACACATTCTTACCCACACACACACGCAGATTGAGGCCCGTATGAAGGTTCGTCCCACTCACCTGGCCAACGTCCTGGCCTCTGATCGTCTCGAACTTGCTGGCGGCCTGGCCTCTGATTTCCCTCCCCCTGTCGATGGCGCGATTCCTGATTTCAAGGGTTCGGCCCTCGTTGTCAAGGCTGATAGCCGTGATGATGCTATTGCGTTTTTGAAACAGGATGTGTATGTAGCCGAGGGCGTTTGGGATGTAGACAATGCGCAAGTATTTGCGGTAAGTAATTTTTTTTTTTTTTTTCAATTTTGGCAGGAGAATTGTCCTAGAAAGTGGTATTACCTGTGATAGCTGTGATAGCAGTAATTCTCAGGAAAATAAGCGTTATTGTAATCAAGGTACTAACTTCACATGAAATAGATTTTTCAGGCAGTCAGAACTCAATTGACTAAATAAACTTGTTTCGACGAGAGTTAGAAGATATAAACATTCAAAAAATGACTAGTTATAAAAAATCTACAAACAAAAAATAAATACTAAACAATTTGATTCAGAATTAATATAAATACATTAACAAAAGAGAAAAAAAACAAGATTACTTTCCTAAATTTTTTAGGACTTGTTGTCAAAGTAATCGGCCATCTCGGCGTCAAGCTCTTCAAGAGTCTTCTTGGGACGACGGACAGGACGAGACTTGGCAGCCTTAGGCTTATTGTTGTCAGACTTAGGACCTCTAGATCTGGGAGTACTAGTAGCCTTAGCAGTCTTAGTAGCCTTGGGCTGAGAAGGAGCACTAAGCTATTGTTAGCAAAGACGGTAAAAAAAAAAAGAAAGATATTTTAACTTACGGGTTGAGACGAGAAGAAAGGGGCTTCTTCGAAGGATCCATGACAAGTTCGACCTAAAAACATTAGTCATTTATCTGAATAACAATTCATGTAAAACACATACCTTCATGAACTTAGCACCGTTATCAATGGAAGTACCGTTAAATCTAACTGTGGCCTTGTGGGCATGGCCAGGAGTCTTGAAAGTGATAGTGACAACACCTGTAGACTGACCCTTGCTGTTGTAAGAAATCTGACACTGGCTGATAGGACCAACCTCGTGTTGGAAGTAATTCTAAAAAAAAAAAGAAAAAAAAATGTTGGTAACGCGTTTCGTAGAGTCGAATGAAAAAGTTGAAAGACACTGGATATGAGCGATGGCAATTTAATCTCCCCCCGAACATTATGCCGTATCCTAACCGACGACACTTACAGCGAGAAAGTGGCTGTACACACAGACACCAACATCAGCCTAAGTTCATAAAAGCAGGACGCACCTAAAAGGTAAATCGTGATATGTCGACATGAATGCGACACGTCAAATAAAATAAAACGCGTCGAAAACATGGACAAGGTCGGCACGTACCCAAACGCGGCTTAAGACCATAGTCACTGGATAGTTTGCTAGGCAAACACTCCAACTGCTTGATATTTTTTAAGAGTTTTCTTTCTCTGTAATCGCTTTGAATATTGTCCACCATCAAGAACATATTCATGGGGAGACTAACGTCATCGACCCAATCCAGCGCTTACCTTTTTCGCGTTGAAAAAGCGTTTTTATTAACATACCCTAACAGCGGTCTCAGAGACATCGGTAGGCTGTTAAAGGCATCTAGTTAGTTTGTTGACATAATTACAAAAAAAGACCAATGGCATAAAAAAAAACTGTCGACAACCGGTGCGAATCCAATGCGAAAATAGAGCAACAATTTCGAAAAGAATACGAAAAAGTTGTCGCGTAGAGGGTGTTCGAGACGTTCGTCATGAAAAAATGCCGTATGAGTTTAGAATTCAAGATCGAGTGCATACCAAGTTGGAAATGATGATTCTGTCAGCCAGCTTAGAGGCTTCGTCAAGAATGTTAAGTTTAGGGGTGGCAGGGGCAGCCTTCTTAGCGACGGCCTTTTTAGCCGCAGAGGGAGCAGCAGACTTGGAAACACCCTTGCGGGCAGAAGCAGTTCTTCTGCTGCGGCCGCGTGGCGTACGGGGCTTAGAAGAAATAATTTCGTCGAGAGATTTATCAAGGTTGGCAGACATTGTAAAAAATTTATAGATAAATAGATAAGATGGTTTAAAAAAAAAAGAGTTGTTGATGGGTAGATGGCTTTGTGTGGGCTGAAACAAAAATAAATATAAAAGATTTTGAGGAAAGAAAAAAAAAAAAGGTGAATGGAAGAAGGAAAGAAGAAACAAGGGAGAGGTTTTTGAATAAATAAAAAAAAAAAAAAATAAAAATAAAGTGGGTGTCCACAAATTCTTTAAAAGGTCTGACTTGAAACTTTGCGACAAAAATATCATATTTTGGTGGTAACGAAAAAAAAAAAAAGGAGTTACCCGGCCTTTTTGTTTTCAACTAATATTTATTTTTTATCCGCCAAGAGGGGGGGTGGGTTTAGTCCAATGGTACAACAAGACCACTAAAAAAGTGGGTTAAACACGTGTTAGTGATCAGAATAATAATGAAAAAAGACTTGAAATATAAACAATATGACATAAAATATAGAGATTTAGTTCAGCCTTGCAATTTATCTCAAAATGTAATATTAAGTTAATGTCTGTGACCCTTTCAGGTCTGACTTACCCATTAAAGAGAGCCACGAATTCATCATGGCTTTGTGCAAAAAAACAAAAAAAAAACAAAAAAAAAAGATAAGTATCTTATCTGACTATTCAGTTTAAGATACGTATTAAGATATATACAAAAATTTGAAATTATCACTATTATTATAATCAGTTCGATCGTCCTTGTAGCTATTTATGACTTATCTAAAGAAGCTACCAAGTACACATACAACTAAATACACTTTTTACTTAAACCATCTTTTTCGTGGCATCAAAAATTTCCACGATTTGAATCAGAGTAACAAAGGAAATCCGACAGGATCACCAGTGTAGTGTTCTCAGTTCCAATAAGAAGGTAAAACTGTAGAACCTTGGCAGGATTATACTGTTAAACTGACATCAAAACTAGTAAATGTTTTTGGACTTTTTCTTTTCTTTTATTAACAGTAATCTATTAATTGTTATGAATATAAACTTTTAAACTCTCTAATTAAAAAATACACATTAATAATAATAATAATAATAATAATAATAATAATAATAATAATAATAATTAATAATAATAATAAAAATAATAATAAACATTAAATACTTGTCGCCAAATATAATATTAAAAAAAATAAATAAAATCTATCTGCCACTACTACTGGCGTTGCTGGTACTGTTGATCAAGTCAGATACCGATACCCTCTGAACTCCACCTCCACCAGATAAAGCCACTAAATCCTTGTTAGGATTGGACGGGCCGGTTGCTACAGTATTGCTAGGAAAAAGATTTGGCGCAAGACTTGGCACTGAGGTTGCTGATGATGAATTACTGTTACTAGTTGCAGACCTTCCAGACAAAGTCGTACTTAGAGGCGACGATGTAGAAAGAAAGGAAGGAGGCAGAGTGGACCCACTAGTAACACTCGAGCCAATTTCAAGTGGCTGCAAAGGTGGTAGCATATGTCTGCCTAATGATAGTGTCCGGATGCTGGGCAGTTGTACAGAACCTTGATCAAGCATCTCGCGCGGATGCAACCGTGGTGAGTGAGCTGGTGTTGCCAAAGGTGTATGATCAGGTGTAGGAGAAGTAGAAGGTGAGAATATAGGAGATGGCGGTGCCGTAGACATTGGCGAGTTGGGGCGTGATCTCTTAGAACGGTGCTGAAGGTAAAGATCGTCGTCTGCCTCATGCTTATTTTTAGAATGAAGCGCCGTGAGCGGGGTTAGCCGAGTAAGACCGGAGAAGTGATGGTTCTGATGATGGGGAGCCTGGTGGTGTGCATGATGATGGCTGAGCTGAGCCAGATGTGGCAGATGCGTTAATGATGATGAATTAATAGAAGACGATGAGCCTGCCTGGCTAAAAAAGCTCGACGAAGACGCATTGAAATAAGAAGAAAGGGCTGGCGACGAGTTTGTGGAAAAAAGTTGATTGGTACCACCACTAAGCTTTTTCTCACGCTCTAACTGCTGTGTAGCTGCCGTGGCTAAAGTGTTCATGTCAAGAGTAGACGAGTATGCAGAGCGTGATAGCGTTGAATGCGGGACTCGTACAAATTGGCCTTGCTGTTGAGGCGTTAATGATTGATGTTGTTGTTGGTCCAGAGCTTGCATCAGATGAGGGCTGATTGTTGGTGAAGACGGATTAGAGCTATATGGCGACGACAGCTCGCTACGAGACTGTACAGGCGTAGCAAATGAGATTGGTAATGTGGAACCACTGGTAGGGGAGGAGGCAATTGAGCCGGGAGTGGATGTTGCGGTTGACTTTATTCTTATGGGCTTGACATTAGAGATATTTGTGTTGGTGTTAATAGAAAGAATTGTGTTGGGTAATAACGGCGAAGTGGGCTGAGATAGTGAAGATTTGGGGATAGCAACAGTCTTTGATTTACGTTTGGTTGTGGTGGTTGTGATGGTGGCTGGTGATGCTGATGTTGGGGTGAAATCCGGGGTAGCGGGTGAGTTATTATTACCATCAGTTGCAGGTGCCAGATTGTACTTGATAGATCGGTTGTTTCGGCGAGAGTGTGGGTTCGTATGAATTCGAGAGTGCCGGGTAAGCTCATCAGACCGAGAAAAACGTTTTGTGCAGCCAGGAAAGGTGCACGCGTGTGGCTTCTCACCAGTGTGAGTTCTAATGTGCCGGGTTTGGTGTTCAAGACGGTGAAAAGCCTTTTCACATATGGGGCATTTGTATGGTCTGGGGAGTTCAGACTTTGGAGCGGGAGCCTTGGTTGATGGTGTGGTTGAGGGAGCCACGGGAGATGCAGTAGCGCTCTCTGGGGCATGTGCTTCAGATTTCATGGTTCTTTAATAATAAAAAAAACAGAAAAAAACGATGGTAGAGTAGAGCAGGAGAATAGGAGAGCAAAAAAAAAAAAGAAAAAAAGAAAAGGAGGAAAAAAAAAAAAAAAAAAATTTTTTTCTTTTTTTTTTTTTTAAAGATAAAAAAAATTTTATTTTTTTAAAATTTATTTTATTTTTTTTATAGGGAGAAATAATAAACTTTGCATCCTAACTAATCCCCACCACTGTATTAAAAGCCGTTATAGTCTTAACTCTCCTCCTCACAGGCCAACTGTAATAACTGAGGTATACTCATATGAAAAAAATAGTATTAGTAAAAATAGAAACAAGGATGATAGTTATGATAAAATCAATAGAAGTAAAAGAAGTAATAATGTGTGGATTATCAAAAACTTCCATCCATTATAATAATTAAAGCTATGTTACAAAAGAGGTGCATTTGTTGCCATAAAAATCAGGAAATGTTTATATAAATAAAACCCCACATAATATGTAACACTCATAACCCACATCAACAGTGGTAGGAGCAGCCATATATGATAAACTACTGTTCCTATTCCGTTTTTTTTTATTTTTTTTTCACAATACAAATAGTTACTACCCACCCCGTTACGGAATAAAAAATTAAGGTATTTTTTTTTACCGCTAAACTCATCCTTCTCAGGCTTATGTAGCTGAAAAAAAAATTATAAAAAAGAAAACGAAATTTATATCGTTTCTTCATCGTTAAAAGCCGGAAAAGAAAAAGAAAAAAAAAAAAAAACGTCGCAAAAAAATAATCAACATTTCAAATTTAATGTATTCATAATCACCAAAGCTGGCAAAAACAAAAAGACAACAATGATTATATACATTTATAAAGATTTATAAACTGTTTAAAGGTGAAAAAAAAAAGATTACAGAATAGTCCAGGTTGGTTGTTTTGTGAGTAACATATATACATGTAATATTTAGAGGTTTAATTCATACCTTTTTTAAAAGTTTTTGCGATTATCAGAATTCCGTACAGCGTTCATACCGGGTTTAAAATAATTCCGATGTGTGTGGGGGGAAAATAAAAGAATGTGACAGCAAGACAAAACAATATTTTAGACATCTGAAGCAACAACAACAACAAAAAAAAAACAGTAAAAAATATCTTAAATCACTTTGTATGGTATTGCACTGTATACTACTATAATTATTTGCAAACAAATACAAGTTCCAAAGTTTTATCGCAACCAACGTTTTTGCCCTGTTTAACCCCACTGGAAGAATTATGTATGAAATACATGCAAATTTTTTTTTTTTGGAGCCATAGTAGATACTGAAAAAATTGTATAGTATCTTTTATGTATATTCTAAAAGATATCAACATAAAATTTCCAAACGGTCTTCTACATTTATACCTAAATATTGTGCTTTTGATTGTAAACCGTTCTATTTTATAATGAATAATTATTGTTCCACTTTGACAAACTCTGGGGAATATCGTTTTTTCAAGACACTTTTTCCTCTTGTTGCGATTTAACAACTTATTTTATTTTTTTTTTTTTAAAAAAAGGAATAATGGGACCTTAATAATAAATATCATCAACATCGTAGCCTAAAAATAAACTTATAATCACACCAGACTGTGGGAACTGGACTTAACTAATTTCATATTCTCAAGAAGTAATACAGGCCGTTACATTAGTTATGGCTTTAAAAGATATTAAATAATAATAATAATAATAATAATAATAATAATAATAATAATAATAATAATAAAGAGCTCTCTGATACGACAATATATACATGATATTGAATCTTACATTTGAAAAAAAAGTTTTCAAAGAATTAAAAAAAACAGTGAACGGTTGATTTGATGGGTGTATTGGTCGGTCTGTAATAACCTCTTGGTGATTTTCCCCGTCATAAGATTGTTCAAGAAATCCCGGTTCTTGACTTTGGGTAATAGACACTTTAAAGTTATTTTGTAAACCTAAAAATTCAAAAAAAGTTCCCTCCTGTTATCGACAGAGTCATTATTGGTTGCCTAAAAGTAAGTCACCTTTGGAATTATCCCGTTTTCATCATGAGCTATGTGGATAGATTACATATTTATATGTTTATATTGCTTAGCTTTGCAATTACAATTACAATCGTATCTTAGAATTTTCAACAAGTTTCAACTAGTTTCAAAGCTCTATCATTTTTGGTTCTTGATCCCGAAATTTACATACCAACAAGCGACATATCCCGATACTCATATTTTGCAAAACCTTTGTTTAGTTGGATTTTGTTGATATAAACCGCAAAAATTCCACCAGTACCGGATTTGAAATCATAACATTCCCAGATTTACAATTTTTATTAGCAGGACATCATAATGTCTCCTTCAGTGCGAGTTTTTATAAAGTGCTACCGGTAGTTTAAATTTTTTTTTTTCAAACAAAAATATATATAAGTATATTACTTTCCTCTTGGTTCCTTTCAAGCGACAAAGGTTGGACACACAAAGATAAGCAATTATTATTTGTTGCTTGGGTCAGGGATTCACCACATTTGCTTTTTATTGAAATCCTAAAAAAAAAAAAATTACGAAGTTATATTTAGCGTTACGGCTTTATTTTTGGCTGTTTTTTTTTTCAACACTATTCGTGTGTTTTACTGTTAAAATTTTTTTATTTTTTACAAAGCAATATTTTATTTTTCCAACTTTGTAGAAACGCATCGCCAAATTTAAGATTATCAAAACATTTTAAATAAGTCAAAAGTTTGATGTCATAAGTTTTCTAGATTTGATTATTTTGACCTGTATTTTTCGTAACACTTGATAGTCTAGCGATTTTTTTTATTTTTTTTGCTATCAATGATGATAGATTATGTTGATATCTTTTACATAAAATAGTTGTTGATTATCTTTACTTTAAAAATGTTTCACTATAACAACAGATATATACACAAAACAACAACAACAACAACTGAAAATCCATTTTTTGTCTTGTTTATGAGACTTTCAAACTAGCCTTTTCAGAGCACTTCACTAATTCTAATTACCATTCAATAGCTCTTAATTTTTAACAAACTCATTTATGTGATAAGAAAAATTAGGATGCACTGCAAATGAAACACAGTAGGCCAATACCAGGAAAAAAAAAAGACACACAGAACAAGCCACTTTGAATTAAGGAAAACCGCTGGCAGAATAAATGCAATAATAAGTCAAAGACTCTTTATAGTACTCAAAGACACTTTTTTTTGTATCAAATAGAAAAAAGAGGGTAGAGTCGTTAACTTAACATATATGTTTTTGGAGGAGTGTAAAACTTTCCAGTCCGCTTTCAACTATTTCAAGCCATTCACATTAGCAGTAATATGTTTCATTTGAAAAATATAGTATTTGAAAATCATCATGACCCGTTTGCGGCTGAAATATCTTGCTGAAAATGTTGTGAAACCCAGTGTAAGTGAATATAATAAATTACAATACTTATCGCTATCTAATTTCATGTTAGTAAATTAAAGGTTGATTTGTTTTTAAAATCATTCAACTCACAATAATTCTTTTGTCAGGTTTTCATGTAAAATGCGTAATCTCTTTTTTTTTTATTTTTTATTTTTTGTTTTTTTAGCTTCTATAATACTGCTCAGAAAACTTTTGCCTTGATAATCTTTTAATAACTTTCATGGAGGCTCTTAAATCCAGTACTCGTCATTGTGAAGAACCGTTATATTTCACAAAAATTTAAAATAAACATAATTCATAAGAAAAAAAAAGTCTTTGAATGTCCAAAAAAAGGGTCTTTTACAATGTTAATTTTTTTTCTTGTTTATTATTTCTGTAACAAAGACCGAATTAACAGAATTGAATTAAACTTAATTTAGAGATATGATTGGCCATGAACACTGAGAAGACTACCGAAAACAACAATCAAATAATATCGACTATCATAGGGTAGTTATAGGAAGTAATTCTAGTCAGGGGGTTCTTAATCACGTAGAAGATTATTGATGATTGTTGTTTCCGGTAGTCTTCTCAGAGTTCATAGTCAATCATATTGTTATATACGTACATAGTAACTAGCGATTTTGCTAGATCGCTTCACAAATCCCATTGGATTCAACTAAGCTCACTTCCTAAATTCTTATTAGATTTCAATGACAACAATTTAAAGAGTTTCATTAGTCTCAAATAATAACAATTCGAGAAATTTAATCGGTTCCAAACATACAGGCTTTACTATATAACCATAGCACTTTTCGGAAGAATCATCATCAACTTCTCACTAACTTTTAAAAACTCTATTAACAAACATAGATTTATTCAAAAAATTAAATTGTATTTAAATAATGAACACGTTGATAATAAGCATTAATGATATCAAATAATCGTAACAAAAATACAGAAAAAAAAACAACGATTGCGATATGTTGTTGTTCTTAATTAATGTCCTTGCATCCTTCAGAATGTGTCTCCTTGAAAAAAGTTTATTTTAAGAACTTGAACTAAGAGTCCTACTTGATGACACAAAGCCATAGAACTATATTCAAGTTTTTAGACCCATTGAAGAAACTTACTTAATATTAAGAAGAGCCTTGGAACGGGAGTTGAGTTTTTAAACTGCCGCAACTTGTTTGCTTATCTTGTCGTTCATTGAACCAACTCATTAACAATTTACTGTGTGTCAATCTCTGATACCAGTCTACTATGTAAAGTTATGCATCCCAAGTTTTTTCTTGGTACCTAGATTATTCCATGGAGAATTCGACTTCATCGAATGAATGAACTAATAAACTGCATTGACAATATTACTCTTAGAATCATGTAGATGATAACTTTGAATTTAAGATCTGATTTGTTCATATACGTTATAATTTTATTCATATCATTGTGTGCTGTAAGCACAATAAACAGCTTTTTTTTTTTTTTTTTCAATCTGGATTAAACTAAAAGCCAACTATATACAGAATATCAATATACGTATGAAATGATACTCATAATATTGTTAAATAATGAAATGACAAAACACTTAATAATCATTACAAATTTATAATATAATGCTTATAACTTGAAACCTATAACTCAAACTTTGTATTATTGCTGAATTGTGATTGTCGAGTCTTAACTTTCTTGAGCTGATTATGGCCAATCAAAGTTTAATTTTCGAGAAAGTTAAAAGTAGTTCATATTACATAATAAATGTCAAAGCAAGCATGCCCAATAGGATACCTATATTCCACGTGACTTTGACAAGTTTACTAAAGCTGTGAAAAATTTGGTTGTTACCCTGGATACAAAAATTTTAATTGACCAATCATAATTGAATGTTCTCTTCAGCACATAGAGGGTTAGGCGAAAAAGTTCCAAAATTTCAATTTTTTTTTGTAATTTTTTTATTTTTTTTTCCACCTCGTTTTCTCTTCCTTTTTTTCCTCTTCTCTTCTCTCTTTAGACCTCTATTTTCTAACTCTTCCTTTCCTTCCTCCCTCTTTCTCTTCATCTTTTTCCTCCTACAAACTTCTCATCCCTAGCTTAACTGCATCTTTGGGCTATTTTGTTTTTTGTTTGAAGAAAAAATCATAATCTGTAAAATGGTTGCTCCTCGTTTAGTCCCTGCTGTTTCTCGTTCAGCTTTCCGTGTTGCTCAGGCCAACAACCGCGTCTTCGGTCGCCGCTCCATGGCCTCTGCTGCTGCTGCTACTGGTACCATTAGGTATGTTTGATATCTATCAGTTCAATTGCTCAATTAGCTGTTCCAGAATGCCAATTTGTTATGATTGTTTCTTCATGATTTGGGAAAAAAAATACAATAAAAATAGCAGAGGGTTCACATCTCGACTTCTGATTGGCCAATCTTTTTGGTTTTTCTTTTCAACAAACAATCACGACTATTAACACACTTTTTTTTTCTTTTTATTTTTTCTTTAGATCCGTTATTGGTGCCGTTGTCGATGTCCAATTCCCCCAGGACAACCTTCCTGCCATTCTTAACGCTCTTGAGCTTAAGAGAGACAACGGTGAGAAGCTTGTTCTCGAAGTCGCCCAACATTTGGGTGAGAACACTGTCCGTACTATTGCTATGGATGGTACTGAGGGTCTTGTCCGTGGTCAGCCCGTTGTTGACACCGGTGCTCCCATTACCATTCCCGTTGGTCGTGGTACTCTTGGTAGAATTATCAACGTTATTGGTGAGCCCATTGATGAGCGTGGACCTATTGAGGCCACCAAGTACCTCCCCATTCACACTGAGCCCCCTACCTTTGCTGAGCAGTCTACCTCTGCTGAGGTTCTCGAGACTGGTATCAAGGTTGTCGATCTCCTTGCCCCCTACGCTCGTGGTGGTAAGATTGGTCTTTTCGGTGGTGCCGGTGTCGGTAAGACCGTTTTCATTCAGGAGCTGATTAACAACATTGCCAAGGCCCATGGTGGTTTCTCTGTTTTCACCGGTGTCGGTGAGAGAACTCGTGAGGGTAACGATTTGTACCGTGAGATGAAGGAGACTGGTGTCATTAACCTTGAGGGTGAGTCTAAGGTCGCTCTCGTCTTCGGTCAGATGAACGAGCCCCCTGGAGCTCGTGCCCGTGTCGCTCTTACTGGTCTTACCATTGCTGAGTACTTCCGTGATGAGGAGGGTCAGGATGTGTTGCTTTTCGTTGACAACATTTTCCGTTTCACTCAGGCCGGTTCCGAGGTGTCCGCTCTTTTGGGTCGTATTCCCTCTGCCGTCGGTTACCAGCCCACTCTGGCCACTGATATGGGTGCCCTGCAAGAGCGTATTACCACCACCCAGAAGGGTTCCGTCACTTCCGTCCAGGCCGTCTACGTCCCTGCCGATGATTTGACTGATCCTGCTCCTGCTACCACCTTCGCTCACTTGGATGCTACCACTGTCTTGTCTCGTTCTATTTCCGAGTTGGGTATCTACCCCGCTGTCGATCCTCTTGATTCCAAGTCTCGTCTTTTGGACATCACCGTCGTCGGCCAGGAGCACTACGATGTTGCTACTCAGGTCCAGCAGACCCTCCAGTCTTACAAGTCTCTTCAGGATATCATTGCCATTTTGGGTATGGATGAGTTGTCTGAGGCTGATAAGCTCACTGTCGAGCGTGCCCGTAAGATCCAGAGATTCCTTTCCCAGCCTTTCACCGTCGCTGAGGTCTTCACTGGTATCGAGGGTCGTCTCGTTTCTCTTAAGGACACCGTTCGCTCTTTCAAGGAAATCCTTGAGGGCAAGTACGACCACCTTCCCGAGGCCGCTTTCTACATGGTCGGTGGTATTGAGGAGGTTGTCTCCAAGGCTGAGAAGCTTGCTTCTGAGTAAATTTAAAGTCATGCTTTTATATCCATATAAAAACCATCTAATGAAAGAAAGAGTTACATTATCGTACACAAATTTGAGCAATGTGTATGTAGACAAAAAAAAAGAGCTTGCCCATAATTGTAAAACAATTTCAACCACTTAATTATACATGCAATTAGGTAGAAAATTCTAGTAAAAATAATCTATATAAGCTAATAAAGGCCAACTGGTACAGATTAAGTAAAGATTAAATAGTTTAAGAAAAAAAAAAAAATTAATGGTGTGTTATGATAGGCTCCCCATCTCCCGCGATCTTAAGAGCTTTGTGACAGGCCGTTGGCTCAACGGGGAGGGGCCACTGCTTGAGGGACAATTCAGTAGATAATTTGTGTCGTCGGCGTGAGCTTTTACTGCCCTCTTTCCCCTTCGACGCTCGCTGGGTTGGATAATTCTGTGACCGAGGTTTGATTTTTTTTTTTTTTTTTGGTATAATTGACGTTCGCCTTTTCTTAACTACTAACACCTTCTTTTTTTTCTGCTTCTGCTGCTGCGGCTGCCGATACTGCTACTACTACTACTACTACTACTGCTGCTACTACTACTACTTCTACTAGAAGTTTCGGATAATTGATACTCTGTGTTGACTGATTCGTCTTCACTCACATCAACAACCGCCATCTGGGCTTTTTCTGAATGCAGCAATTCGAAATCGGCATCTATCTCATTAATAGAAACATCCAGAGTGCTTCCAGATTGAGGTTCTGACTTTGACACTGATCTTGATGCCAGCGCTCCCGACGAATGAGTGCTATATTTTTCATAACCAGACACGCTTTTATTTTCATTATCATTGGTACAACCGTTTGTAGTAGTTTGTGTAGAATCATTCTCATTATTATTTGCATTGACGTTGGAGGGAGTACTAAAAGCTGTTGGGATCAAGAAAGGATTAGGAGGCGACCATATTAACCGAGTTTCATCGATAGTTTCGTGGCCCTTGGATTGCCAGGCAGAAATAACTGCGTCTACTATATTCTCATCAATATAAATACCATATTTTGGTGGTTTCAGTTTTATAACACTAAAAGAGCTTTTGCTGGAGGTTGTTCTATTGCCGCTCAAGTCAGGGTTGATAACAATAGGCCTAGACTTGAGCCCCTGATGAACTAACACAAGAAAGTTGAGTCGCTCGAGCGCGCAAACAACATCGCCAGGAGTCATACCTGTGCGCTGTGATAGACTTACTATGTTAAGCTTAGGTGGCGTTGACAGTGGAAATTGAAAACTGTTGCTGTTTCTATTAGACATAGCACTGTTTTTGTCCAGTCGTTTTTGATTCTCTCCATTAGTTGTATCTGTATCACGCAACTCGTCTAGGTATTCACGTAGCACAAGACAGATTTTAGTTTTCCAGTAACTTCGGTATGACAGCAGACCAAGTTCTGACAATGGCTTTTCCGGGGTTCCTGGCTTTCCCTCCACACGCGACAGCAGATATGAAAAGTCAATGAGAAATTGTCCGTAGCCTTTGCGTTGCGCTGTTGGCATACATAAAATACAGCTAAGATTATACTTTTGCTGATTTTTTTCCTTGCTGAAATAACCTACTATCTTGCGCTTTTGGCGCTTCGCGGTTGAAGCCATGTCATAGTTTTCGACAAGTATATAGAAAAAAAAAGACGGAACATCGTAGTAGAGCGTCTTTGAGTTCAAAAACATTTTTGCCAAAAGGCACAGGTTTTGACAGAACTGTGTTGCTTGGGCTCCGTCAACCTCAAACACACTAAGGCGTCCGGTTTCTGGGCTGCGGTAGATTTCACGGCCAGGCGGGTTATCCGAGAGCTGACATTTCAAAGCATGGCGCTTGGCCTCAAACGAGCCGGCCATGTATTTAAGACAATACTCACATAAATAAAGCTTTTCATGCATTGCACTGTACTCAAGCGGATAGGGTGCTGTGTACCAAGTGTCGATTTCATAGGAGCCAATCTGAATACGTTTGATTTGGCTAAGCAAAGACTGTGGGCTTGTACCAGGAGGGAGCGACACGGCCGCAGAAATGGCACGTTTCATTGCAACGTACGGACGTATTGACTGTGACTTAGAAAACGATGTTCCATTACTTTTTAATGCTCGGTGATAGGAATCATTAAACATCTTAATGTCAGCATACTGCGGCACACGGCCGTGCGTTGATGCATCAGGTCCACTAAACAAGCCTCGATATGGCACATGGTCATCAATATCATCGTCCTCGCAGTCGCTGCTACTGCTATTGTTTGTCTTTTCTTCAATGTTATCGTACTGATAGCATTCAAGCAGATCAACTTTCAATTGATGATTATGATCCTGCGCAGTAAAGCTACCTGTAATTTCAGCAGAGCCATCTAGTGATTCCGTATATGTATTTTTCTTGAACCGAAGTCGAATATTTTTCGGGCGTTTCTGCTGAAGTTGGTTGTGTTGGAACGACTGTGGCGGTAAGTTGAGTTTGAATTTGACAAGAAACCGGGACGCAGAGTGTTCTATAGAAACAATTTCTTTGCTACCGAGCATGCTAGACAAATTTATTTGACTGTTTTTGTGTTTGGTTGCCATAAGGTCGGGTTGTGGTAGTTTCGTGGATTATTTGCCATGGTTCCAGACAAGTGGGGGTGCGTTCTAGTATCGAGTAGTTGGGAAAAAAAAAAAAAAAAACATACGCGAAACAGATTTTTATCTCATTTAGTCGTGACTTGCACAAGATTTTATGTACGTATATACAATTTAATCAAAACTGACTATTATTCAACTTACAAATCGAGCATCACCAATTCTAAAATTTATATTGTATATATGTAGTCATGTTATATAATAACTAGAATTCATTTAATCATTTTTGAGCGTGGAATCATTAGAATCATTAAAAGTAAAATTCGTGTTCACATCAGAACTACCAAGCTTTGAGCCAATTACACCGGCGGCATTGCCACTCTTGTTGTTGTTGACACACTTGTTGTTAGTTCCTTCATATCCAGTGTGGACGCTAGAGATGCTGCCCGTAGGACTGCAACTTCCAACACTGCCAGGAGCAGTGAGAGAGCCAGGAACATTAACAGTTGAAGGAGCCCTACTCAATGAGGTTCCACTGATATGCAACAGGCTGGAAAAAGAGTCTACCAAACTGCTGGAACCTCCTCCGTAAGCAGATCCAAAAGATGACACTCCGAGCGGTTGCGAAGAGAATGCATGATCATTGTTAAAATTATTAAACGAGGACGTGCCCTGACTGCCAGAAGAAGTTTGTTGAAACTGACCAAAATTAGACGACGAGCTCTGACCCTGTTGTTGTTGCTGTTGCTGCTGTTGTTGTTGCTGTTGTTGAGGCTGTTGAGGTTGTTGAGGCTGTTGAGACTGTTGGTTAAAGTACTGATAGCCACTGCGCTGCTGTTGCAAAGTGAGAGACAAAGGAGGCAAATTTTGCACATGCTGAGGAGGAGGCGTCTGCGAAGGGAAGAATGGCGAACCTGAAGGAGTGCCAGGGCTAGAAGAAGAGTAAGTAGCCCGAATGTCAGCATACGACTTTGTTCCTCTCAAAACATTGTGATGAAACTGGTTGCCTTGGGAAACCTGTGAACCCTGAGAGGGTTGCTGATAAAAATTGTAAGATGAAGACTGGGACTGTAAGGTAGGATGGATAGGCTGATGGGGTTGAGGGTGCTGCAAGCCGATAGGAGACTGAGTCATAAAACTGCTCAAATTAGTAGCGCTGGCACTGTTCTGGGAGTTAAGTCCGCCAGACTCAAATAGGCCAGGAGGGGGCTGCTGCTGCTGTTGCTGTTGAGAGTTAGAATGGTATGGCTGCTGCAAAGGTATGGGCTGCTTGGTGATTACAATAATTCCCTTGTCTTGCGTGCTAAAATGAAGGTTGAACTGTTGACAAAGAGTCATGATAATTTTTCTCTGGGGACCGAGAACGGTTGAAGGAAACGTTAATTCAGACCGTTTCTGGTCATCAGAAAAAAGCAAAATCTTGGAATAAAATTCCAGAGTGGTTGGATCATTAAGATCAACCTTAGGGGCAATGCCTTTGGAGGCTGGGCCTGAGGAACCAGAAAAGCCCTGAGGGGAGGAAAAGCCTGAAGATCTGAAAGAAGACTGATTGGTGTTCAAAACAGTCGAAGGGCCAAGATTTGGAGAAGAGCTGTTAGATTGAATTTGATTGTTTCCAACTGAAGAAATACTGAACTGGGCCTTGGACTGAGCATGCTGTTGAAAGGCTTGTTGGTGCTGAGGTTGAGTTCTCAAATGCTTGCCAGTAATGCCCCGGTGCTGCTCCTCAAGCTGTCCGCGGCGTTCACGTTTTTCTCTCTCAATTCTCTCACGCTCAGCGAGAGGAAGCATCTTCTTGTACTCAACACGAAGTTTACGACCACCAATTTCCCTACCATTGAGGTTATTTATGACCGCACTAGTCTCTTCAGGGGTGGTAAAGTTGGCAAATGCCAAACCCCTGAACACGCCATTGTCAAAATGATAATTAAAAGCGTAGGGAATGGGAAGATGTAAGCTAGTAAGAACATCCAAAAGTTGTTCCTTCTTAATAGCAAAAGGAATGTTTTTAATAACAATAGCAGTAGGAATGAGGTCTTCTTCGACAGGACTGACAGAAGGGCCAGGAGATGAACCAGTGGAGTTGTTCAAAGAAGGAGGAACGGATTGACCACCTGCGGACAAGTTAAGTTGAGGTTGGCCAGGACCAAATTGATTCCCAAAAGGCTGTTGTTGTTTCGCACTGTTACCTGCGGAACCCAAAGCAAAAGCTCTAGGCTGAGTTTGACCTTGATAAGGAGGCTGAAACTGATGCTGAGAGAACTGCTGCTGCAACTGTTGACCGGGTTGAAGCTGAGGGATAATGTGAGAAGGTTGTTGTTGTTGCTGCTGGGACTGAGGACCCAGCTGCTGAAAGTTAGGACCCGAGTATTCATTCCATTGGTAAGAGTTACCAAATGGTTTTTGGTTTCCCCAAGGAGACGAGTTAGAAGCCATTAGAAATGATAAAAAAGAAATATTGGTGAACCGAATAACAAAGATAGCAAGAAATATATATATGAAAAAAAAACAGACTGTAAAACTGAACGGTAATTAATAACTGATTAGATCAAAATAGATTCATAAGTAGAAGGGCAAACGTATCTAAAGTAGTGTCTATACCGATTGTCGAGGGTGCTGAAAAAGACGTTGTGAATTGGAGGTGTTTGATTGGGTTGGTATAGAGGGTAAAGTCTAAAAAAAAATAAATGAAAATGGGTGGTGGCAGTGGTGGCCGTTCAAAAATTGTCTTCTTTTGGGTGGCAGATCAAATATTTCAAGTACAGAAATGAAGATGCTAAAAGCTTTTGTCAAATACTGATTCCAAAAAAATACACAACAAAATTGTAATCTGATTCAATCAAAAACAGTCAAAAAGAAAAAGAAAGAAAAAAAAACTTGGCTTTTGAAGCAACAAAAAGCCAAAATGTGACTTAAAAACAACAACAAAAACGAAAATCAAAGCAAAATTGAGACAAAAACTTGATCTCAAGAGTGAATAAAAATGAGGAGACGAAAGGGGTTCCTATATGAGCTGGAGACAATCTCAAGGGTTGATTGGCGGACAGCAAATGAGTTTCTTTCCTCTTTGACTGAAAGAAAAAAGGGGGAGCGATGGAGGGAGGGTGAAGGGAGAAGAAAAAGAAAGAGAAAGAAAAGAAAGAAAAGAAAGAAAAAAAAAAACTTTTTATTTTTTTAAATTTTTTTTAAATTTTTTTTTTTTTTAATTTTTAAAATTTTAATTAATTAATTTATTAATTTAAAAAATTTATTTTGGTTATTTTTTTTATTTGGTTTTTTTTTTTAAGGTTCAGATCATTAAACTGTGTAGCAACATCTATCAGTCTTCGTCCAGTAAGAAAGTGACCAAATCAACACTATTTTGCTTGAAAAAAAAAATCGTGGAATACTATCGCTTTATTGTGTTCAACTGGACATACCATTTAGTATGTCATAGTCACAGTAAAATACCTAAACCAAAAGGCCTTTACAGTCTTTATTATTATTATTATTATTATTATTATTATTATTATTTATTATTATTATTATTATTATTATTATTATTATATTATT